>LPNX010312404.1:127938-145585 GCA_001517045.1 Pseudotsuga menziesii | reverse complement strand
CATGCGATCTCAAGGCATATGGAAGGCCAGGAGTCATATGAGTCAGATCCAAGTCAAGGAAAACTCCAAAATGTTTTGGACTATGCACACATCCCGATGTACACGACTATCGAGGGAATACCCGCGTATGTATGCGGTTATCGGGGAAAAAGTTGCGTTTATCAATATTATAATGTTTTTTGGGGATGATCAAGGTAACATCAAAAGATATAAAGTGGTCCAAAGGGGCTAATGAGTCTGCAGTGGGACAAGGGAAGGCCATACAATGTGTGATTCACCTAGTGTGGTGAAATCCGCTATAACAGATGGCAAGTTGACGCTGGAAATCTGTCCATGTTTGCAGAGCTTTCTGGATGTCGATTGTTAGAGTTGTTACACTTGATAATACCGACATCTTTTCGGCCATGGGCATTTCTGCAATATTTTCCATGCTAGGGCCCAAGAGTTGGTTTTGTTCTTCGGCGGTATCCAGGATACTTTTCATTTGTGGACAGATGTGGTCAACCTTCTCCAAGTTTGGTAAGGCTTGCTGTACCCACTGATGAGCTTCTCATTCGAGTTTTTGCAGCTTGCTACTCTCCATCACAATCTGCTCTTCAAGGGTCTGCCTCAGTTCTACCTCGGTCATTTTCTGACTTTCCAAGGCCTGAATGCCTTGTCGTGTCTGCCTGCTCTGATGATAGACCTGCCCATAATGAGTCAGCCAATCTCTTAGCACTTCTTCAGTAACAATGGATTCCTCCATATGGTCCTGTAAAAGTTTGTAAGCCTCCAAAAAGGTAGTATGCTAGGTCAGGAGCAGTCGAGCAGTCTCTTCTTTTTGTTCTGCTCTAGTCCCTTGGATATGTGTCTGGATAGTCGATACCAAGCCTTCAAACAGCTGATACGCCCTTTCGAGTGGTCGGTCCGTTGCAGTTTTGACTGGTCCTGGGGTGACAGTTTGTGCAAGAGACCTACACTTGCCGAGAAACTCGACCTGTTCAGCCTCCTTATCCCTGAGTTGTTTCTTTACTATTTGTGTCCTTTTCTTTGCTTCTTTTGCTAGGGTGTTTAGCAGTTGGCCGACCTCTGTGTCGGTCAACGAACTTGCATCTTTTAAACTTATCCGTAGCCTGGATAGTCGATGCTGGTCTGTTTGTTTCTTTTTTTTTCAGCATCGTGCTCTTGAGTACCTGTAGTAGTAGAGGTCGGTTCTGTGGTCTCATGTTGCTATTCTGTTGGCTTGTCTTGAGGGCCTGCAGAAGTGGAAGGTGGAACAGAAGTCGAAGGTGCTTGTGTCTGAAGGGGTGGTTCAGTGGTCGGGGGTTTTTGTGGTTGAGGAGGTGGTATGTCCACTTCCGGCTGTGAAGATGATGGTGGTTTCGGCTGTGAATCAGGCGGTGGTGGAGGTGGGGATGGATGGTTTCCTGATCCTGGTGGTGATGGAGAATGGTGTTGTGAACTTTGGTCGGAAGACATAATGTCTTCTTCTGGTGGGAGTTGGTAGTCGATGAAGGTCTGTTCATGCCCTGCTATGTTGCCACCGTCGTGGACCCTTGTAAATACTGTTGTTTGCTAGGCATATATCTTTTTTCTTGATTTTAGTGGTGTTGTTGTCCGTATTGTTTGTGCCGACTGGAATATTGCAGGTAGCGTTTGAAAGAAGGCTTTGAGTTCAGCGTCCGTGCTGGCCCTGGCCCTGAGTGCCTCCGGGATAACTCTTTCAAATACTTCTGGGGAAACGTCGGCCTGCTGTACCGGTGCTTGCTCCTCGACTATGGTGGTCGAAGATGGAGGTGGAGGGGTCGACACAAGGACGACTATATTTTCAGGTGTCGACTGAGTTTTGGCTTTCTTGGGTCGACCCTCCAGAGCTTTTGCATCAATAAAGCGTTGAAACTGGGTTTCAACAGTTACCTTGTTAGCTCGGGCATCTTCAACAATGTCGAGTGCTGCTGCTGCTAGTTCTTCGTCGTCGTCGGTGGAGTCAGCAAGGACAAGCTTACGCTTGCCCTTGCCTTGCTATCTTTTCTGTAGCTTGATCTTCCTTCTGGTGACGGCTATCTCCTTTGCCAGCTTTTTGATAATGCTCCGAGACACATCATATTCAGGGTTGTCTTCCTCGACTTCCCCTGTCGGAGTCTGAGCTGGGTCGACAGTCTCTGGCGCCGGAGGAGCTATTTGTGGTACTGTCGGTTGGGCCTGTTATGTTGGTTGTTGTTGTTCTGTCGATGGGGGGTCCACTCTGGGTGTGGTCGGATGCTTCACTGTTAAGTGCACCCAAATAGTGGTCACAGTCGGAGTATCCTCCGACACGAAAGTGCTGATGTACAAATTCAACTCATAATCCTCTTCCTTCTCTTGGTCTGTAAGAGGCTCGACGATAGAGAAGTCGACTTCTTTGGCAGCTGCTGGAATTGGTATTTTTGTGCCTGCCTGTCGACTCAATTCCCGAAAGATATGTTCGACTATTGGGTAGTAGTCCAGGTCTTTTTCTTTGGGGTCTTGACCTCACATATACCATACTGATGTATGGTCGAGAGCTAACTGGATGTGAGACTGAGCTTGGAGGTTTCGTCGGATGTTCTGTGGCACCCTCCACCTCGTCGTTCGGACTTTCAGCTGTTGGAACCAAGTCTCTAGAAAGACTTTGCCTTGTGCCAGCTCATGCAGGGTTCCTCTCTGTGAAAAGGGTTTGAACCTGTGCATTTCAAACCTTGTGGGCTCCCGGAAGACTGCACTGCCTTCCGGACAAATATGGTACATAACAATCCATATAATAAGGGAGGGAAATTTGATAATACCGACCGTTTCCTGGCAACGTTCACAGATGGTTTTGACCATGTCGGCCACATATTCACCCCATCTGTAAATACGTCCGTCTATTGCAATTGTGTCGACCGCCTCCAATATTTCCAGTTTTAGGTCGCTGCTCTGACCAGCCAAGGTAAGGGTGACGGCGATGATTTTAGCCACAATTTGTGGCGTCCTTGTCGCGATTTGGCCTATCATCGGTCCCTTCAAGTTTTTTCCAGTCAGTGTGCCTGTCATTTCTTGGACGAGGCCTTCCTTAATCCCAATTGGGATAGGGACACCCCTGTTCGACAGACCTTTAAGCGCCGAAATAACATCCCCAGTGATGTCAATCGGTTGGTCGAAATAGAATCGGATGTTGTGGTAACGACTGATAATAAATTTAACCGCTGCCTCCTTCGTCCCACCGAAGCTTGCCATCAATGGTGCGTTAGGGTACTGGAGGATAGAGCTATTTCGGATTTTCTCAGTGGCCTGGGTCATTTTACTATCGACAAAGGTCCACTCTTGGATTTCTGTCCAGAGTTTTTGGAAAGGACCCTCCTGGACTTTGGCATTTTGGATATGTTTCAATCTTTGGACCAAGGGTGTGTCCTCTGCCTGCAACTCTTTTGCCTTGGCCGCAGTGCGGGTAAGCTTGGGTGCCATACTGTCGGACTGGTCGGAATTTGAACAAGGTTCGTGGGTTTTTGTCGACGGAGAATACAAGTGCTCTGTGTGTAATGGGTGTGGTGAATGAACCTTGGGCAGTCCATTATTTATAGGCGTGGGTGTGGTGGAGTGTCGAACTGGTTGTATTAATGGTGGACTTGACAGCCCAACTGCAATACTCGAGTGCAATCTGGGGGATATGGTTCGGTGCTCGAGGCCATTAATATGTGATGTGACTGTCGAGGTCGAAGGTCGGTGTCAGTGGTGAAAATGGTCGTCTTGTCTGGTCGAGGAATATGGTCGATGAAAGTGATGTCGGTGGTCGGAGGGGTGAGTTGCTGTCATGCTGATTGTTTTATGAGTGTACGGTTTTGATTTTTGTAATTTTCTAACTTTTTATAGGTTTTTGGGTGGTCAGTTAAGACCGTTATATGATTTTTTTTATTTATTTTTTTTTTCAATTTTTATATCGTTTAAGTTGGGCTCCATTAACAAGCTTCCGAAATACCAGGCCCTGTAATGTTTTTAATTGGACTGAACCATTGAGATGTATTTCTTCAACAATGTAAGGGCCCATCCATTCTGTGTGAAGTTTCTTAGGTTTACCTTTAACTCGACTGTTATACAATAAGGCAAGGTCCCCGACCGACAAGTTCTTGTTCCTGATATTACGGTCGTGCCATGCTTTCTGTTGTTGTTTTTGTATTTCCTGGTGTTGGATGGCCATAAGTCTGTGTTCTTCTAGTTTATTAAGTTGAAAGAGTCGATCCTGCCTGGCCTGTTCGACATCGACATGTAGTATTTGTGCAACTATGGGTGCCTGTTGTCTGAAGTGTAGAGGGACGACTGCTTCTTGGCCATATACCAGTCGAAAAGGGGTTTGATCAGTTGATTGTTTGTAGGCTGTCCTATATGCCCATAGAACTGCAGGAATTTTCTCATCCCAGTCATCCTTGTCGGCACTGCATATTTTAGTCAATCCTTTCGTCAGTGTTTTATTAAAGGCTTCAATTGCACCATTCGACTGGGGGTGGTATGCTGTACTACGTCGGTGGTCGATGTGAAACTTGTCGGTTAAATTTTTTATTGTTTTGTTAACGAAGTGTGACCCTTGGTCACTGATCAAAGTGAGTGGACATCCAAATCGAGTGATGATGTTTTCGTAGATGAATTTAGCAGCTACCTCACTTGGACAGATCTCGACAGGTTCTGCTTCTGCCCATTTAGTAACATATTCCACTGCAGTGATGATATATCTTGCACCTGATCGTCGGGCTGGGACAGGGAATGGTCCTATGAAGTCTATAGCCCAGATTTCAAAGGTGAGACTAGGGTTGACAGAGATCAGGGACATTTCGGTGCTTGGCAGTGGTCGACCGAGTCGTTGACATCTATCACATCGACTGACAAAGTTTTTACAATCTCTATGAAGTGTTGGCCACCATAATCTAGACTGTTGGATTTTCTTGGCAGTTGTGTCGGCCTGAAAATGCCCTCCTGCTGGTCCATAATGTCCTTCATGCATGATTTGCTCTCGTTCATGGTTGAGCACACATCTTCTAAGAACATTGTCTAACCCCATTTTGTATAGAAATCCATTGATGAGGCTGTATGGAGCAGCCTTCATAGCTAGGATTTGTTTCTTCTTAGTGCTCAGACCTTCTGGTGCCTGACCTGTCTTTAAGAACTGAGCAATCTCCTCCAACTCTTCTGGTATTGCTTCTATACGAAATAGATGTGCATCTGGCAAGTCGTCGTCAACTCCGGTCGGTTCTTCTCTTGTGTCGATTCAGGATAGGTGATCTGGTCCGACATTGAGCTTTCCTGGTCGAACCACTACTTCAAACTCAAACTCTTGAAAGAGAAGTAGCCATCAACAAATTCTCCCATGGTGAAGAGGTTTGTTTACGAGATACTTCAAAGCGTGATGGTCGGTGTAAAAGATGAAGGGGTTAGCTAATAGGTAGTGTCGATACTTCTGCAGTGCAAATACCATTCCTAGGGCTTCCCTTTCCGTGGTCGAATAGTTCTTTTCAGCCTTGTTTAATTTCTGACTGCTGTAAACTATAGGGTAATCCATCCCATCATCTCCTGGTTGAGTCAGGATTGCTCCAATTTCTATTCCTGATGCGTCGATATGCACATGAAATTCGGTCGACCAATTTGGGAATTTAAGTATGGGAGCTTCGACCAGTTTTCTCTTTAATTTGTCGAAGGAGATCTGGCATTCTGCTGTCCATTTAAATTCGATATCGTCCTTCAGTAATTCTTCTAGAGGGTAAGTCATATCAGAATAATGTCTGATGAATTTCCTATAATACCCGGTATGACCAAGTAAGACCCTAACTTGTTTAGGGTTTATTGGGGGTTTTAGGTCAAGAATAATCTTAATTTTAGCAAAGTCAACTTTGATTCCTTCTTTGCAGACAATATGTCCTAAGAGTATGCCTATGGGAGTCATAAAGATGCATTTCTTAATATTGAGGGACAGTTGAATCTATCGACATCTTTCCAGCATAAGTCGGAGCCATGTGCAGTGATCCTTTAGTGTGGAATAAATATTCCAGTCGTCAAAGTAGACTGCCATAGTTTTATAGATGTATTCTTGGAAAGTTTTTACAACAATTCTGGAGAACACTGTGGGTGCATTCTTTAGTCCAAAAAGCATGACCTTATAAGCAAAAGAACCAAATTCACAGACAAATGTTGTTTTCTTTTGATCCTCTTTTGCTATGGGTACTTGGTTATAACCTGAAAACCCATCTGTAAATGAGTAACACTCATGTCCGACAACTTCATTCAGGATTTCATCAGCATAAGGTGTGGGAAAGGGATCTGTCAGTGTGACTTTATTCATCTCCCTGAAGTCGACACAGATTCTTAATCTGGTCGGGTCGTGTTTCTTAGGCTGTACGACCATGGGACTTTCCCATTCCGACTGGTCGATGGGGTAGATAATCCCTGCTTCCAACATGTTGTCGATCTCCTTTTTAACTATTTCCTTATACTTGTGAGCTAGTTTATAAGGCCGTTTCTTGACAGGTCGGACATCACGTTTAGTGTCGATTCTCATCTCTGCCATTTCTTGAACTAACCCTTTCAAATCTTTATAATCCCTTGTAAAGACATCTTGGAATTCTCTAAGTAAGGTTACTATTTCAGCAGTTTGTTGTTCATTCCAATAGTCACCAATATTGGCTATTTTTGGTCGGTCGTCATTTGAAATGTCTACCTCCTTATTTCTTACTTTGGCATCTAACCATTCTGGAGCTTTTGCTTCATTGATCTGTCGACTTCCTTCCTTGAACTGTGAGAATGTAGCAGGGAAGTCAGCTGCAGTCATTCGGTCGAGGTCTGGTTTATCGGTAGTCGCGACCCTTAGCATAGAGTGGATTGGTTTTGTTGTTTCAGCATGGTTGGATTTCCATCTGAATCTTTTACCTTCGGTGTGTTCGTTCTCCAATTGTAATCGGGTCGACTCGACTTTTGATCCTATGTGAAGACTATTGCAGTTCTTGACCTGTCGAGGGTCTTTGTAAGGGTGTGTTTCAGTCGGTTGAATGAAATGTTTGATTTGTTGTGCTGGCTCGACTAATTGTTTATCTTTAGGTATAAAGTTGAAGGCTTTAATGAAATTTGCTTTTAGTTCATTCCAAAAAAAGGTTTCACCTTTAGCTTCCTCCATCTTATACCATTTGCTAGGTAGGTCGTCTAGGGTGGAAGGAAATAAGTGTGGCCAGGATCTTTCATCCTTATGTCCAAGTCTTCTCCACTCTTTTTCACAAGTTTGGATGTGTTCTTCTTGGTTTTGTCCTTGGGTGAAGATAGGGATCTGTGCTTGTGAGGTTAACTTCCTGCCACCAAACCTTTCAACAAAGTAAGTTGCAGCACTAGTCCAGGTCTGCAGTTTTGTCTGATGGGTGTCCCACCATCTAGCTACCTGACCTGTGAAGGTTTCTACTAAGCTTTGTAGTCAGCCATGTTCTCCAATGTTTTTAGACACTTGTTCAACATGCATGACTGGGGATTCCCTCTCCTTATACCTAGGTTGTTGCCTGCTGTTTTCGCTGGTCGGTTGTAAGGTAGGGTGTTCTCTTATTTTTTTTCTCAAAAATCTTGGGGATAATTGAGACTATAAAGCACTGTCGGGTGGGTTTTTTTCTGTACTTTTTGGATAGTCCAGCACCCTCTTGCTTGTGTTTCATAGTTTTCTATCTCCCAGTCATATAGTTCGGCATCTGAATTATAACCAACTGAGTCTTGGTTACCTAAGTGAAGTTCCCCATAGATGTTTGGTTTAGTATAGTCAGTATTATTGTGGATTTGGTATAGCTATCTAACATCAACCTCCTCATCAATAGGTTCTATCCAAGGCTTTCCTTGGGCAGGGTTAATGGGTACAATAACTTTTTGGCCATTACCTTTTAGCTTGATCCTTTCTTTATCTAAGGAGATAGAGGCTTTCATCTTTCGACCCCAAGGTCGACCGACAAGGGCTGGGAAGGAGCTAGATCCTTCCTTTGGGTCAATAATTTCAAAGTCAACCTTAGTTGATATGCCTTTAATGGTTGTGTCTACATTTTTCCAAACCCCAATGGGTTCAATGAGACCTTGGTCGGCCAATTTTAGGTAGATGCCTGACTCATAGAGTCAAGGTTTGCCCATTTGTTCCCACGTATCCCTGGTCATAATATTTACTTGGGACCCAAAATCCAGAACGACTTGTCGGACGTGGTATCCTTCAATTTCTAGGTCGACTAGTGGGTCGACATCGTTTTTGTATTTCTAATTTAAACTACAAATGTTCTTAGTTTGTTTCTCAGGGTTAGTGGTTTTAATTTGATGCAGTAATTCGATGAACTGACCTACAGATTCGTCTGTTTGAATGAGATGGGTTAATTGCTGGTTCGAGCTAAGTCGACTGTTACTAGTGTCTTCTTGTTGTGCAATGTTTTGGAATATGTGTGTGGCTTCTTGATATGTCTGTTGTTCCTTGCTAGGGTCAGGGTATGTAGTTGTGTTGTTGATTTTTCTAATCTATGGGTTATCAGGCCCAGTTTTGGTGCCTTGTCGAGTGACAATGTGCAAGTTCTTAGTAGTTATTACATCATTCTTCTGGACACAAGACAAGACATTAACATTCTTTTTATTGCTGATTTTTTCCAACATGGTAGGACAATCCTCCAATGAGTGATCGCCTACCCCATAGTGTGTACAAAATTTGAGATCAGTTCTGTCCTTGTACGGACATTCTGAGCATCTGTGCCCTTCTTTGTAACAAATAAAGGATTGTGTGGGTCGTCTACTTCGTATTTCATGATTCCCTACGAATCGACCTATTCTTCCCAACCCTGTTCGTCGATTGTCATGTCGGCGTTCATAGCGTCGGCCGTCATTGTGTTGCCCGTTCTGGTTATTGTTATTGTTTTGCTCTGTGTTCTGTGCTACTGCATTCATCTGGTAGACGGCCTGGTAGTTCTGTCTATTTTTCAGGTTAAGATGGCAGTCAGCCGTGTTGTGATTTTCATTTTTGCAGATAGCACACCAGGAAGCCTTTCCATTCTTCATATTGTAAGGACAGTCGGCCGTAGAATGGTCTCCACGTTCCTGGAAAATGTTGCAAAACACCTTTGTCTGCACAAAACGGACATCTTGTCGACAATTATCTTTGGAGTGTCCGGCTGTTGAACAGTTAGTGCACTAGATTTCCTGGTTCTTCAGGGTCAGCTCATTCAGGGACTTCTGCACGTTTTCCAGCTGTTCCTCCAGGCGGTGGTCGGTCGGATATGCAGGTATATCTTCATCCATCTCAACTTGTAGAGCTTTTGTCAGGTCATCTTCATATGATTTGAAAGTTTCCAGACTGATGTGTCGGCGAACCTTCTATGAGAGTCCTGCAAGGAACCATTGAATCAGTAATTGTTCGTCAATAGTATAGTCTAACTGGCTCAATAGATCCTTCCATTTTTTATCGTAGTCGTGGACTGTTTCTCCTGGCTTCTGTGATGTCGTTTTCAGCTTCTTGGCGGCCAGGTGTTTGGCATCTGGGGTCTTAAAAAATGATAGGAATTGCGCTTTTATCTCGGCTTTTGTTGCTCTGGGCTGTCGTTCAGAAAATGTCATATACCATGTTAGAGCTCGTTTCCTTAGGGCTCCTGCGAACTGGGCCATCTGGCTATCTTCTTCTGTGACCTTGTTGGCCTCCCATATTGACTCACAAACGAACCAATGTCGTCTGGGGTCTTCGTCTCCCTCATAAAGGGGAATCTGAGCAGAACCGTGACCCATGTCAGAGTCACTTTCACTACTCTCTGAAGTTGGCGGGGTGGGAGGTGTGGGTGGGGGTGAAAGAGGTGGGGTCGATGATATAGTCGAACCTGTGGGGGTGACGATGGGGTTTTGGTCGACGGAACTTGTGCCTCCATTGGTGGTTGATTATTTCTCGCAGCACAGCGGATTGTTGATAATTTGTCTTCTTGATGACCCACTGTCACTTTGCGTGCTCAGGTCTGACTCTTGGTTATCTTCGAAAGTTGTATGTGGCAAGGGGGGTGATCCTTCATGTGTCGGCAGGAGCAAGTGGATACTGCAAAAGGAGGGTGCCGTTTGGAAGGTCACCCAGTTCCCTTAGACTGGTCTGCGTATGACAAGGTTTCATCCTGGGTACGGTTCATCACCTAGTCGACTCCAGAGTGTGATGTTACCAGCTCTCAGTTGGAGGTCGTCTTCAATAATAGTTTGTATTACGGTATGTGGATTGACTGGGGATAGGGTTACTTCATCGGGAGTCGTTATTTGGAGAGCTTCTTGCTGCTCTATCCATACTTCTTCATCCTTAGGGCCGGTTTCTTCTTCCACGCCTTTTTCTGGTCGGTCATGACCCGACTCTGGCAGATGCTCATCTCAGTCGGTCTCCCTAGGGTTTTGTTCTCGACGCAGCTCATCGGCTCGTTCATGTCTGGCTTCCCTTCTCTGTTGTCTTTTGTCCCTCTCGATTCTTTTAATGTCCGACATACTTTCATACAATACTATCAATTCCTCTTCGGGCGACTGTTCATTACTGGCTTAAGTCTGGTCGACTGGTATCCACCATGCTCCCTCTCCGACACACGACCAGCTACCCCCCCATAGCCTACCCGATGCTTTTTAGAAAGCTCGGATATAGCTATCTATTTGCTCAGGAAGTATTCCCACTCCCTTTCAGCAATGAATTTTTCCCACTTCTTTTGCTTCTCCACCCAGTTAGTGTTTGAAGGTGGTTCAGGTAATAGTGGTCGAGCTTCGACAATATGGCATGCTCCTTTTTCTATTAAAAACTTGAACAGCAAATTCGGCAAGGAACACAAGAATTGATCAGTAAATTCTGTGAAAAAATTCTGTCGGACGGTTTTTACAAAAGTCCTGTCTTCGACTGCTTGTTCCTCACAGAAGTCGTCGGCTATCTTTTCGAACCACTCCGATAGATTCGTACGGCCTCCTCGGATTAGTTTCTGGAGTAAATGTTCTTCTTTAGTCTTGTCCGGTTTTCTCATCCAAAAGCTGCTTCAGTAGGTGTGGCATGGATTCGACAAACTTTTCGTGAGTCTCAGTGAAAAATCTGGATTTTGCTTCTGTGACTGTCAATCTGTTCCTTCTCACATAATTTTGTAGATAGTTAGCAATTTTTCGCTCCCACCAGTCCTTTATCTCCTGCTCTGGTATCATATGTGAGCATATATTCTAGTTATGTAGTCCCAGCAACGGAACCAATGTTGTAATCTCACAGATCACATAAGGTTACCAATAATACATACAAAAATACACAGAAATATACACAGAGACAAGAGACAAGAACAGATAGGATAAACAGATATTATTCTCAATAGTTCGTACAAAGCCAAGAACTGAACTGGGTTCTTGTGAGGCTCAACAGCCTAATATATATAGATTACAAACAGTTACAAGATAACTACCTGTCAGTTCGGTGAACCGACACAACTATTAGTTAGCAGACTTAATTACTGTGTTTACTCGACCGACCGACTAGGTCGGTCCATCGACTTAGTCGGTTGATCGACTAAGTCGGTCTTCTTTCAAGTCGACTTACGTCGACCTGCTCCTTCTACATGGTTCTCAATCAAGACTTTGAATTCCTTGAATTTGTTGAATACTTCGTCTTTGTTCTTCATGAAGTAAAACCATGTCTTTCTAGAAAAATCATCAATAAAAGAAACATAGTATGCATACCCTCTTAGTGAGTTTGATGACATCGTACCGCATACATTGGAGTGGATGATTTATAGTATGCCTTTGGATTTGCTTTCACTACTGGGAAATGTCTTCTTTGTATTCTTTCCTTTCGCACATCCTTTGCAGACCCCATCATGTTTTGCTTGGTTTTCTGGAAGACCTTCAATAGCATTGCTCGCAATAGGTAGTGCTCTGTAATGCACATGTGCAAGCCTTCTATGCCAAAGCTCATTTGGCTTTACTATGTCATCGATTAAGGCTTGTTCTGGATGGCCCTCCAATTTGCACAAACCTCCTTCTTGTTCTCCAATCACCACCGCATCATCGATAGTCTTTCCTCTTGGCCACATGATGACTTGACCATCTATGAATGCAACCCTCATTCCTTTTGCATCCAATGTTGATATGGGGAGAAGGTTCTTCTTGAGTCCTGACACAAACAATACTTCTTTCATTGTTAGAGACTTAACCAAGTCTAGTTTATATGAAGATTCCCCACTACATTTTATTGGATATTGGTAGTCATCTTCTAGATTCACCTTGTGAGGTGATTCATGTTTTGATAGTATCACAAAGGATTCCTTGAATCTAGTCATATGTTTGGAAGCCCCACTATCTATAATCCAATCATCACTTCCATGAGTAATGTTACCTGTGAGAGCAGAGATTAGAACATATTCATCCTTGCTTGAAGAATATTCACTTTCATATTTGGTTCTTTTCTTGGAGGGTTCATCATCCTCTGCAGCATGAGCATGATGTCTTCTTTTGTTCCCCTTCTTCTTATGAGAGTGACCCTTGTTCTTAGGACAGTCTTTTACAAAGTGTCCTCCTTCATCACATGTATAACATCTCAATTTTGATAGGTCCCTTCTAATGTTATCTCTATGATGAGGATCCTTACCTTTGGAGTAATGAGATCTTTTTCTGCCTTTCTTGGAGTGAACTGTGAGAGCTTCGTCTTCACTTCCCATCTTCTCTTCTCAAGCTTCTATCCATGCTTCTTCTTGAGAAAATTCTTCCCATAGTCTACTGAATTTGGCTAACTTCTTTCTGGCACAGATTCCTTGGATGAAATAATCCCATGACCTAGGAAGGCCATTCAGTGTTGTCATAACAATATCTGTATTCTCCACTTCTTCATCTACAACTTCTAATTGTTCCTTGATCTGAGAAACCCTTGTCAAGTAGGACTGGATAGTCTCTGTATTCTAAATCTTCCAATTCTTCACTTGATTCCTCAAAGTCATATTTTGGTTTATGTTCTTCCCTTCAAACAATTTGGTTAGGGCATCAAACATAGCTTTAGGTGTCTTGAGAGAGGACACATGTGGGATAAGGTGATCCTTCATAGAATCAGCAATGATCCTCTTTGCAATAACCATCTTCTTATTATGTAAGGCCTTTGCCTCATCTGCCTCTGGAACTGGAACCTCCTCATGGATGTAGGAGTCTAATTGATTCTCTTCCAGGACTAGGGAGATCCTATACTTCCAGGCTCGAAAGTTATCAACTCCCTCAAGATTTTCATCAAGCTTAGTATGATGAGACATATTAAACTGAGAACCTCAGATGAAAATACAAAAGATTTAGATTTTACCAGGTCAAGATGTCAAATTTGGATTTGGAGCTGGAATTCTGTAGTACTGGAACAGGAGAAAATTAGGGTTTTTCTTTTCTGGAGATCTGTCCACCCAAATGCCTTGAAATTTGTCCCTAACTTCGATTTTGGGGAGGAGATCAATCTAGGCCTGGGCTCACTAAAAAATTCATGTTTTGTGAAAATCCCTAAATTTTGGCAGCAGTGTTGGGTCCAAAACTAAAAAACCTCAAAATTGGATTCTGCTTCGACAGAAAGATGCACCCTAATGAGGAGAGTTATTCCACCTTACGTTTCCTGAAAATATATGGAGGAAGATCCACAAACTAGGAAGCCATAGTTCCCGTAGCTGCATAGTGTCTTCTTCTGAGGCAAGCTCTAATACCATGTTAGTTTTTCAACATTAATCTAGCATTATTAGGATCTTTAACTAAGAGAATAAAAAGTACAGCAATCAAACACAAGAGACAATAAACACAGTGTTTTTTCTCAGGGGGAAACCATAAATGGAGAAAACCCCACAACTTCCTCAGAGATAGAATTAGCACCAAAACAGTAAAATCCCAAAAACAATAAGTGATCTCCCGATAGCAGTAACCTTCTTATTCTCTAGCCCTAGTTGTTGGGCACTAGGGCAGACCCAGGTTCTTAAAACAGACCCACAGTGTTGGCCCTTTCGGCAACAACCTGGGAACAGGTTGCAGTCTCACCCGAAACAACTATGGGGTGCCGCAAAATCAGGTTTCTGCAGGTGAAAGAGGGATATTACTATACCTTTAGCCTTAACAAAGAATAATCATGGAATACAGAGCTTCGACATTCACTTAAATAGCTTCGCAGTTTACATAAAAAGACAATTTCTTGCTTAACCCTTAACTGGGAATTCACAGCGAAGTTAATACTTAGCAATTTATCTTAATTTATAATTCATCCACTTATCAAATGCATAAAAACATAACAGAAAAAAAAAAAAAAAGAACCACCACAACACAAGATATACATGGTTCACCCCTAGGGTAGGGGTTGCGTCCACAGAACTGTGTTTATATTCAACAATTTACAAACAACACAGTTCTAATCTACGCACTCAGCTGTAGAGTTCATCCACACACTCAGCTGGGACTTAACCTTAAACCCAAAAATAGACCTTAGCTTCTTCGCATCACATCATCATCATAACACAAAATCTTCGTTTTACTCCTTTACATAAGTGCCTATTTATACAAGTGCACTATTACAATACCATGGGCTTCAACCATGGGTACCCAAAAACCATGGGACATTTACAAAAGGAGGGGCTTCGACCCAACCCTGAATCCCCTGAGACTATTTTGGACCGCAACTCCGCTTACAAGCTTCGGACCAAAATCGCGGAGTTGCCAAAATTAAGGACCTTCAAGGTCTGAACCACAAGAAGCCCCTAAGACTCACCAGTGTCCCGTCCTGGGACACTTTGCTACTTTTTGGGTACAAGAATTTTTTTGGAGAAGATAGTAAACTACTTGTTGAGGCTGCGCATGATATCTTTGGCTGCTTGCTCTTTCTCCACTATCTCCTACAATGTTGCTGCAGATGCTTCGTTGGCCTTTTCCTATGAAAACGCATCATACTCCTTCAAGAATTTAAGCTGGTTATCCACAGCATGTTGGCACTTAGGGCAGACCTGGGTTCTTATACTTTTATCTTCGCACCAACAAAGAGACCCACAGTGTTGGCCCTTTTGGCAACAACCTACGAACAGGTTGCAGTCTCACCCGAAATAGCTATGGGGTGCCGCAGAATCAGGTTTATGCAGGAAAAAGAGGGATATTACTGTACCTTTAGCCTTAAAAAAGAATATTTATACAATACAGAGCTTTGACATTCACTTAAATAGCTTCACAGTTTAGATAAAAAGACAATTACTTGCTTAACCCTTAACTGGGAATTCACAGTGAAGTTAGTACTTAGCAATATATCTTACTTATCATTCACCTACTTATCAAATGCATAAAACATAATAGGAACAAAATAACAAGAACCACCACAACACAAGATATAAGTGGTTCACCCCCAGTGTAGGGGCTACGTCTACAGAACTGTGTTTATATTCAACTCTTTACAAACACACAGTTCTGATCTACGCACTTAGTTGCAGATCTTCTCAACAACCCAAAACTACGCACTTAGCTACAGATCTTCTCAACAAAAACCCTCTGCACACTCAGCTGTAAAGGTCGTCCTTGCACTCAGCTGGGACTTAACCTTACTTCCAAAAACCCTCTGTGCACTCAGCTACATAGGTCATCCACACACTCAGCTAGGACTTAACCTTAAACCCAAAAACAGGCCTTAGCTTCTTCACATCAAATTATCATCATATAAAAACCTTCAAAAAATCTCTTTTCTCCTTTACATAAGTGCCTATTTATACAAGTGCACTATTACAATACCATGGGTTTAAACCATGGGCTTAAAAACCATGGGTTATTTACAGAAAGAGGGGCTTTGACCCAACCTAAAAACCCCTAAGACTATTTTGGACCGCAACTCCACTTACAAGCTTCGCACCAAAACCGCGAAGTTGCCAAAATTAAGGACCTTCAAGGTCCACGTCCCAACAGGCCCCTAAGACTCACCAGTGTCCCATCTCGAGGCACTTTACTGCTTTTCTGGTGGAAGAATATTATTGGCAAAGATAGTAAATTGGTTGTTGAGGCTGCGCATGATATCTTTGGCTACTTGCTCCTTCTCCACTATCTCCTGCAATGTTGTTGAAGATGCTTCGCTAGCCTTTTCCTATGCGAACGCATCATACTCCTTTAAGACTTTGAGTTGGTTGTCTGCAGCAGTGCTCAACTCCACGGCCTCGTTAATGAGAGGCTGCATAGAGCTCACTAATAGTGTCTCTTTTCTTCTACCAGACTCAATTTCTTACTGGAGCTCATTGCTATGCTTTACCTTAAGCATCTTCTGCATAGGAGGCAATGTCTTAATTTCTACCTTTACTGCATCCAGCTCTGTCTGTCACTGCTTGATAGTTTCTTGTAGATTTTTGACTTCTAGGTTGTCCTGCAAGTTCTCCCAGGCCTCGACGCTTTCATAGAGTAGCTTTGATGCACTGCTCAAAATATCTGAGATGTTCGTTGCTGAGGCCTGAATATCTCTGCGACGTTGTTCCCTAACCTCTGGTGGACTCTCAGGAATGATGCGAAGTTGAAGCTCCGCAATATGAGCCTCATGCTCTGCTTTCATATTCTCTATCAGGATTTGAGACTGTTGTGCATAGTCTTTCAGCTTGATGAGTCTCTACTCTAGTTCTTCTTCAGCCTACATGTCGAAGTTAGGGAGACTTTGACACGCCTCATCTAATACTTGTGCTAGTGCAGCCTGCTTGCTTTCTGCTTCCCTCTTTTTTTGTTCAGCTTCTTCCAACGGTGCTATGAGGCTCTCACTCTACTTCATGGAATTATCTAACTACATGTGTGAGTAGCTATCGCATTCTCAGATCTCATTCACGATTACCAATTGACAAAGATGCAGCTCCGGCATAGACAACTTGGCGTAGTCTATGTCAACTGTCATACTCATATGTGATCGAGAGGCTGCATCAGTTATTATAAGGGCTGCACATGGTACTTGCCCTCTATTTTTTCTGGCTGGCCATTGCCTCGTATCTGGCTGCACACCTACTAGGGCACTGCTTGCTGCAATGCCAGTCGTTGATCTTTCTGCTAACTCCTTCAGTTCTGTAATTCGTTGTGCTATGCCACTGAGCACATCAAGGTGTGTAGATGCAAATTATGCCCACTTACTAGATAATACTTCTGTGGACTTCATCAAAGCCTAATCAAGCTCTTCAATTGTCAAAGTGGGATCTTCGATGATATTCTTTCCCTTTAATGCCTTAGCTTTCTTTCTGGGTGAAGTCTTCGTAACTTCCTCCACTTCTAGAGACTTGCGCTTATCTGGGCGGTTAGGGTCGGAAATTGTCTTTACTGATTCTTCTTCTTCTTCGTCAACTCCTTCATTGCCACCATGGTCATCTCCGCTTTGCTGCGACTCATCTTATTCTTCACTCTCTTCTTGTGGGTCACTCTACGACGCCTGGCTAGAACCTACGCCCACATCTATCACTGGGGGGACTAGTATGTTTGGCCTTGCTCCTGCATCCTTCATCCATTCAGCCGACCAGTGTTGAACTACTGCAAGGATGTCTTCCTGGGTCACCATGTATGGCAACTTCCAGCATGCCTGCTTGTTATCTTCGTAGGCCTGGATGAATACATTGTGCATGTCAGCCTTGAAGTTGGCCACTCCAGCATACTGAGAGAATAGATCATTACTGAGCCGCGGTGTTTTTAGGATCTCATATGAAATACTCATCGCATAAAA
>LPNX010312404.1:25232-127717 GCA_001517045.1 Pseudotsuga menziesii | reverse complement strand
TAAACACTTTTTTAATATAAATTTGGGGATAGGTATCATAAAAAAAACTATTTTTTTGTTTGTATTTTTGACATATCTCCCTATGTTTTTACTCAAATTTTGATCGGGAGAGCTTGTTGGATGTGGAATTAAATTCCGCATCCAATGAGTACCCACTTGGCATACTTTTGACGGACCCCGCTACCCCAAAAACAAGAAATACCTAAAAAAATGGAATGATGATGTCATCATTCCATTTTTTCTAGTATTTCTTGTTTTTGGGGTAGCGGGGTTCGTCAAAAGTATGTCGAGTGGGTACTTGTTGGATGCGAAATTTAATTCTACATCCAAGGAGCTCTCCTGATCAAAATTTGAGTAAAAACACAGGGAGATATGTCAAAAATACAAACAAAAATGTAGTTTTTTTATTTTCTTCCTCCAAAATTAATAAATATTATTTTATTATTTTAACTTTTATTTTATTAATTTATTTTAGGAGGCCCATTTTGAGTTGAAATTTCCTCTAATGTGAACACGTAGTTCATCATCTGTTGTAAGGCCTTATCCTGTGAGACCCAAAGAGATGCATACCTTGCTGCGCCAGGCATCTCTGGAGGCACATCAACAAATTGTGCCTCGGTAGGCTCTCTCCATCCTACCATTGCAATAAGCACTAACAATCATGAGTAATGAAAGGGTCTAGCTTTCTCCTGCACATCGCGGACATCTTCAAGGAATTCCCTAGCAATGTACTCTGCCCATTTGTAACTATAACCTTTGGCACAGTTTGCAGCAATACTTACAATTAGGGCATGTACTTCATTCGGTCTGCACTTCTGCATTAATTTGCATGCTAGGAGCTCTACGGTGAAGCGAATGTTTTGGTGCTGAATTGTTGAGGTTTGATACCCTCTTTTTCCTTTCGTCAGGCCGAAGCGGTCCTTCATGTGATGCGCCAGCTTCGTATCCTCGTGTTTTTTGACGAACTCAATCCCAGGATCAGGCCCTTCCTTCAGCAAGCCTGTAATCCTATGAATCAGCTGTTCATCAATAGTTATTTTCTGGCTTCTGATCCATAGGTTCCCATCATGCACCAACGCCAATAGCTGCTTAACCACCACAGTAACCTACGTGCTGCGACCGAAGTGGGGGACAATTAGCATCTTCAACAAGCCAGCATCCCACTATTTCACTTCCAGTAGCATCGTACCAGTCTCCGGATAATGAAAAAAGTGCAAGTATATCCCCAGTACGAACTGTGGAAACTTCCCACGATCATTCGTATCGTGGTCTGCGTACTTGAGCCAGTCTATTTTTCTTGTCATCGTTTCGACCAACTGCACACCCTGTGGCAGTGAAGGGGTGTGTAACATGAACTTGGATGTCCGTCGAGGTGGCTGAAATCCTGGTGGAACAGGTGGAAGATATGGTGGATGCTGCAGTGCAATGTTCTCATTCTCACCAAAGTCTTCGAATTCTCTAGGAGGATTCATCATGGGATCCTCTGGTGTCTTTCCTGATGGCTTGTGTCTTTCTTCATTCCACTTAGAGCGAACTTCTTCCTTAAATTTCTTTCTTGTTGATCGTGTCTGCATTGGCTGATTCGGCGCTGTGGGAGTCTCTTCGCAAGGTGCAGATGCAGGTGTATTGCTCATAAGGTTCTGTAGACCCCTCTGTCTGAATTCTCTCAAGAATTCCTGAACTTCGCGATCAGCTGACATGGACTCAACTCAAGAAAATGCGTAATGCAAATTCACGGGCCTGGGTGTCTTCTTATAGAATCCAATGACCAAATCTACCATAATTGTGCATTAAAGACACCAAATCTGATAGAGCGGCTGTAGATCTTGTCCAAACGGCGCTAGATTTCCTCAAAATCTCATCATTACAGGCAGTTAATGCAGTCAACGTACCGGCACCGCCAAATCTGATTTTTCTCAACGATCGCATTATAAGCTTCGACATACCTCTCTTCTTCAGCACAACCACTAACTTCAGCTTTTCCACAATAAGGACCTTCGACACAATACATACCTTCGACACATCCTTACACCAGTTTCAACAGAGCGTCGAGCTTCGACCCATGCCAGAATTTCTTCCACAACCTTCGACACTTCCAACAATATGCCAGATCTTCTCTAAGAACAGCTTCATTATAGTCTAGTACCCAATTTCAACTGTTCTTGGTACTTGGACTCTTCTTCTTGCTATTACTTCTGATCAGGGGGGTACATGCTTGTCCCTGTACTTCTTTAATCTACTTCCATTCACCATGGAGGGAAAAATTTCTCCATTCAATTTAGCTAACTGAACTACACCACCATTGGTAACTTTCTGAACTATGTATGGTCCTTTCCAATGTGTCTTGAACTTACCTGGGTACTTCATGAATTTAATGTCATACAAGAGCACAAGATCACCATTCTGAAAATGCTTCTTCTTAATGTGTCTATCATGCCATGCTTTTTCTCTAGCTTTCTGTACTTGCTGCTGGAACCCTGCAATGAATCTGTCTTCTTCTAGTTCCAGTATCCTCGCCAGTCTTTCATTTAACAAGGCTGGATCATCCATCTCTGTGAAGGCAGATATTCTAAAGCTAGGAACAATGTACTCCATGGGCATAACTGCTTCCTGTCCATATACCAGCCTAAAAGGTGTATGGCCTGTCAACTTCTTGCAAGTGGTTCTATAAGCCCATAATACTGCTGGAATTCTAAGATCCCAATCATTTCTGTTAACATTGCAAACCTTCGTCAGAGAGTGCTTAAGAATCTTATTAAAAGCTTCAACAGTTCCATTTGCTTGAGGATGGTAGGCAGTACTCTTCTGATGATATACTTGAAATTATTCGGTCAATGCTTCAATAGTCTTATTCAAAAAATGTGATCCTTGATCACTCATAAGATTTCTAGGACATCCGAACCTCAACAATATATTATCAAAGATGAACTTCGTAGCTGTAGCGGCGCTACAGTCCTTTACTGGTTGAGCTTCGGGCCAACGAGTAAGGTAATCAGCTGCTGTAATAATGTATCTTGCTCCAGATTTCTTTGTAGGGGGGATTGATTGGTCCAACAAAATCAATAGCCCACTTGTCAAATGATTGTACGGTTACCTGTGGAACCAGAGGCATCTCATCCCACATGGATGGTTTTCCTGTCATCTGATAGATATCGTAGTTGTGGAAATACTCTCTTACATCCTTATGAATCGTAGGCCACCACAATCCAGTTGTCAGAATCTTTTGTGCTGTAGCTTTTCCTGCGTAATGACCTCCTGCTGCTCCATAATGTGCCTCAGCCAAAATCAATGGATTTTCATCCTCCAAGACACATCTGCGTAGTATTTCATCTAGTCCCATCTTATATAGCTGTCCTGCTATCAATGTAAATTCAACTGCTCTAACCACCAGCTGCTTCTTCTGCTGTGCTATCATTTCAGAGGGTGTAAAACCTGTAGACAAGTACTGAACAATATCCTAAAAATAGTCATCAACCATCTGGATGGAAAACAACTAGGCATCAGGAAGACCTTCGTCCAAACTAGTGGGTTCTTCTCCTGACCTTAGCCTTGACAAGTGGTTAAGCCCCAGGTTCAGTCTTCCTGGCTTAACTATGATCTCAAAGTCATACTCCTGAAACAAAATCAGCCATCTGCATATCCTTCCACATAACACAGGCTTGTTAACCAAATACTTCAAAGCAGAATGGTCAGTGAACATCTTAAAATGAGATCCTAACAAATAATGTCGAAATTTCTGTAAAGCATAAACCATAGCTAGACCTTCTCGTTCTATCATAGTATAATTCTTTTCTACTGTAGACAATTTTCTACTTGCAAAAGCAATAGGGTGATCAATATTACCTTCACTTGACTGAGCTAATACTACACCCAAAGCAATGGAAGATGCATTGACATGAACATGAAACTCCTTATTCCAGTGAGGGAATACTAAGATAGGGGCAGTTACCATCTTTTCTTTCAAAATGTCCAAGATTTCCTGACATTCAGGTGTCCACTCAAACTTAATATATTTCTTCAATTTCTTTTCCATAGGGGCTATAATTTGAGCATATCCTTTAATGAATTTCCTGTAATATCCAGTATGACCAAGCGTAGTGCGAAGTTTCTTAACAGACTTCGGAGGTGGTAAGTTCACAATAATGGCTATCTTCGTAGGATCCACCATCAATACTTGCTTGCATACAATGTGATCTAACAAAATTCCAAAAGGTGCACAAAAGATACACTTCTTCGGGTTCAATGAAATCTGATGCTGTCTACACTTGTATAGCATAAATCTTAAACTGGATATATGATCTTTCAATAACCCAAAGATGGTCCAATCATCAAAATAAACTTCCAAGAACTTATGTATAAATTCCTTAAATGTAGATATGACTACTCTGGAAAACATAGCAGGTGCATTCTTCAATCCAAAGGGCATAACAATATATTGAAAAGATCCCATTTTTGTAGCGAAGGTTGTTTTATGTCGATCCTCTGGAGAAATTCTGATCTGATAGTAACCTAAAAATCCATAGTGAAAGAATACACTTCTTGACCTCCGACATTGTCTAAAACTTCATCTGTAAAGGGAGTAGGAAAAGGATCATGTAAACAGGCATCATTTAGCTTCCTCAGATCAACACAGATTCTGATTTGTCCCTTGGTCTTCTTTTCTTGTACCACCATAGGGCTGACCCATTTAGACTCTTCGATAGGATCAATGATTCCTGCAGTGATCATCTTATCTAGCTCCATCCTGACTTTTTCTTTATACTTAGGATTCAGCCTATAAGGGCGCTGCTTAACAGGCTTCACATCAGCTTTCAAAGGGATTTTTATCACTCCTATATCACCAAGGATACCTTTCATTTCTAATAACTTCATCGAAAATAAGTCATGATCCTCATGGAGAAGCTCAGTCACTTTGCTCACCATTTCTTCATCCCAGTAATCTCCAATGGTAGCGTACTTAGGCATTTCTTCTGATCCAATGTTTACTTTCGTGGTTTTCAATGTCTGAGTTACTTCAATTGATTTGACTTCTGGTCCATGTACTTCGCAGTGTCCTTCTCACTCAGGAATATTAATGTTGCGAGGGTCATCGTCTTCATCAATGGCGAGGTTATAGCAGTCTACTGCATTAGCTTCTTGTTCCTTCCAATCAAGTTGGTACTTGGCTATTTCTTTATCATCAAACACCTTAGTATGGATCACCCTAATAGCTACGTCCAAAGCAGGGTAATCCTCATTAATAGAAAATGTGAGCACAAAACTATCAACACGGCTAATCCAACTTACAGTACCATCATGAAGCTCAACCTCCACATACCAATTCTTTGCTACAGGTTCCAGAGTGTGTACAAATCTATGTACCCATTCTTCACAAGGTACATGCTTCCATGCTTCATAACACTACTCCAAATGTTCCTGAGGTCTAGTCTTACCATTAAATCTGCTTCGTATCTCTTGAGGTTGATCTATGAATCTTAGGTGAAGAAAATTTTGACAAGCTCTCCAACTATGAATATACTTTTTATGACCATTCCACCATCTGGAAGCTACGGCTCTGAATACTAAATCTAGAGTCTCCATTTTCTGTGAAGGTACTTGCTCTAAGAATTGTGCAATAAAATATTCTGTGTCTATCAAGCCATCAAAATTAGGTAAGATCTTTGTCTGTGAGCCAACCCATCTGATAAACTTGGTAATTCTTGCACATCGATGTCCATGTAGCTCATAAAGTCTATTCTGCCAATTATCTAGGCCTTCGTATGAATCAGTCATGCAAGAACTATCACACTGCCAATCCATTATACCTTCAGCAGTAGGGTTAACATAGTCTTCTTCTTTAGCTGTGATGTTGTAAATATGATCTAAAACATCCTGATCTTCATCTTTGACTGGCTCTGTATACCTCTCTCCTTGAGAAGGGTCCAACGGTACTATGACTCTCAAGCCTTTTCCTTCAAAAGTCATCTGTCTATTCTTAAGGTTGATTATTGCATAATTCTCTATTGGCCATTTAATTCCTAGCAATGCTAGATAGCGGTTGCTATCATCAATTATTTCAATGACTTCAAAATCTGCTAAGGTACTGAATCCATCAATGTCCACTGGTACACTATGGAATCTTCCCAAGGGAACAATCTTCTGCTGATTAGTTAATCTCAACATTATAGGGGACCATTCAAGCGTAGGTCTTCCCATTTGTTCCCATGTCTGCTTAGTTAGGACATTCACTTCTGATCCTAGGTCTAAAATGATATCAGTCATGTCATAATATCCTATCTGAGCATGCAATCTCATTTCTCTTCCAGTCCTTCTAACTCTATTAACATTTTTTCCTCTATCAGAGCTTCACTGAGGTTCACAAGACACAATAACATTATGTAACTCATTCAAGGCATTCTGATTTCTTAATAGCTTCATACAACTCTCTAAAAATGATGTTAGTGTACTTACTTGATCCAACGAAGCTTCTTGAAACTATAACTGCTGTTGATGTTGTTGTGTAGTTGCTACTGATGTTCTCGGAGTAGAAAAGTATTTTTTAGCTTCCATAAATGTTCCTTTTTCTCTTCCAACATCGAAGGCTGGAATTTTCTCTGGGGTCTTGTGGACCCAAGCTTCGTCAGGTTGTTTCTCCTTATTATGCGCTTGGGTCGTAGCTCCACTCCTTGTAACAAGGTTAAGCGCTGGGACAGGTCTTTTCTCTACAGCAATCATCTGAACATTCTGAGTAGGAGAACCATTTCTTTCTTGTATCTTGGCTATCAACTATGGTCATTGCTCAATCACATGATCGACTACTCTGCAATATCGACATGTCGTATTTGGGTTCTAGCAGTCTTGAGCTACATGTCCTGCCTGATTACAGTTATAGCAAACAACCTGGCCTCGTCCTCTTCCAGGCATACCACCATGACCACGACCTCTAAAGTTACCTTGACCTGATGTACTACCACGGTAACCATATCCATCATTGCCTTGTGCATCAGGTTGTACCCTATAAGCATCATAGGTTCGCTCTCTCATGAGGTCAAAGCTGTGACATTCGTCTTTGTTGTGTCGAGCTGAATTAAAAAACTTGCAGTAGGGAATGTTAGGTACTTGAACATATCTCTGTAGTAGATAGAAATCCTCAGGTCGATGTTGGCCAGTTGTTCTACAGATCTCACAATATAGGACATTAGGCTTAAATGGGTTCGGTGCACCAGTATTCAAATAATTTCTTAATGCAGGACACTGTTCTTTTTCATGACCTTGTATCTTACATCGTGTACACCAAACCTCTTCTCGAATAGATTTCCCTTTCTTCATGTCATGAAGCTCCAAAGCCATTTCTGCTAACTGTGCTTGTATTTGGGCTATTCCAGAATTATCTCCAACAGGAGTTGTTTCAAGTTTCATAGCAATTTCCAATGCCTCTTGCTGATCAGCAACCTTCTGTTACATAAGTGGAGTCCTAATATGAGACAATAGTGCTACAATGAACCATTCTTTATGTTGTTCTGGTCCAATAGTGAAACTAACTTGATCCAATAGAACCTTGAACCTCTGATCAAAGTCCCAAACTGATTCACCTCGCTTCTGCTGGATTTATTTTAGTTCAATTATACACTGTGACTCTGATTTAGGCTTCCTTAATTCTTTGATCATTGATTTTTTAATATCAGCCAAGACATAGTTCTGAGTACTGGAAAAATTCATAAACCAGGTCAAAGATTGGTCTCTGAAAGAGGTGACCAGCTGCGTTGTTCTTATATTTTGATCCATAATATTCTTAGCAGTCCAAACAGCTTCGCATAGGAACGAGAACTGCTCTGGATCCTCTGATCCAGTTCCTTTAAAGACTGGGAGCTTGATATCATCATTCACATGAGCCATATTGAATCGAGGGGGGAGGGAGGGGGAGGAGGAGGACTGGTAATAGGGGGGGGGACTTACTGAGGTAGACTGACCTACAATAGGACTACTCGGGCTAGGGTTACTTTCAGACTACGAAGGGTTCTCAAGGATAACAGATCTTCGCTGTGGAGTTATAGGAGGGTTTCTAACAAAAGGGGTTTCTTTAGATTCAGATTCTTGAGGACTTATTGGGGTATAATCGGTATTATGGCCTAGGGTATAGGATCCAAAATTTCTCTTGTATCTTTTACCATTGCGAAGAAAACCACTTTGCTCGTCGAAGTCACTTTCACTTTCAAACATAGGTTATTAGCAATAAATCTAGCAATCTGATTCAATAAGCAATATGCATTTTTTAGCCAAGAGCATTTTAATTTTCAAACTTAGTGAATTTAGGTACTTACCTCTTGGTCCTTTGAAAAACTGTCTTTCTGCTTCACTGAAATAAGTATGTGTGTCGATGGCGAACTCCGTCACAAATGCGTCAAGGGTTCGCATTATTCAGAACTCAACATCTCTAGATACCGCGTTGTTCACACTTTTCAACAACTTAATCCTTTCTGGGGTCCAGGAAGGAGACTGATCTTCTTTGAAGTTTGTCTTTCTTTCTGTCAACCTAGATAACCACTAGTACAATTCTATGTGGATACTACCAAAGAAAATTTCATAAATATCTGAAAAAATGTACCTTTGCAAGAAGTCTTCTGAGCTACGACAAGGATCTTTATTCTCTTGTTTAGCAAATCTTAGATAAGTATCTTCAATCCAGTCACTGATTTCTTTTACTGAGGGCCTCCAAAACATATCCCTCCAGGTACAATGTAGATCCCTCTTGAAGCAGATACTGGTTCAACCGGCAATGGAACCAATTTGTTAGCACTTAGGGCAGACCCAGGTTCTTATACTTTTATCTTCGCACCAACAAAGAGACCCACAGTGTTGGCCCTTTCGGCAACAACCTGCGAACAGGTTGTAGTCTCACCCGAAATAGCTATGGGGTGCCGCAGCATCAGTTTTCTGCAGGAAAAAGAGGGATATTACTATACCTTTAGCCTTAAAAAAGAATATTTATACAATACAGAGCTTCGACATTCACTTAAATAGCTTCGCAGTTTAGATAAAAATACAGTTAGTTTCTTAACCCTTAACTGGGAATTCACAGCGAATTTAGTACTTAGCAATATATCTTACTTATCATTCACCTACTTATCAAATGCATAAAACATAACAGGAACAAAATAACAAGAACCACCACAACACAAGATATACGTCGTTCACCCCCAGTGTAGGGGCTACGTCCACAGAACTGCATTTATATTCAACTCTTTACAAACACACAATTCTGATCTACGCACTCAGCTACAGATCTTCTCAACAACCCAAAACTGCACACTTAGCTGTAGATCTTCTCAAAAAAAACTCTCTGCACACTCAGCTGCATAGGTCATCCTCGCACTCAGCTGGGACTTAACCTTACTTCCAAAACCCCTCTGCACACTCAGCTGCAGAGGTCATCCACACGCTCAACTGGGATTTAACCTTAAACCCAAAAATAGGCATTAGCTTCTTCGCATCAAATTATCATCATATAAAAACCTTTGAAAAAGCTCTTTTCTCCTTTACATAAGTACCTATTTATATAAGTGCACTATTATAATACCATGGGCTTAAACCATGGGATTAAAAGCCATGGGATTAAACCATGGGTTATTTACAAAAAGAGGGGCTTCGACGCAACCCCAAAACCCCTAAGACTATTTTGGACCGCAACTCTGCTTACAAGCTTCGCACCAAAACCGCGGAGTTGCCAAAATTAAGGGCCTTCAAGGTCCGTGCCCCAACACAGCAGTGCTCAACTCCAAGGCCTCATTAATGAGGGGCTACACAGATCTCACTAACAATGTTTCTTTTCTTTTGTAAGACTCAATTTATTGCTAGAGCACATTACTATGCTTCACCTTAAGCATCTTTTGCATAGGAGGCAATGACTTAATTTCTACTTTTACTGCATCCAGCTCTGTCTGTCGCTACTTGATGGTTTCTTGCAACTTTTCTACTTCTGGGTTGTCCTACAAGTTTTCTCAGGCCTTGACACTTTCATCTAGCAGCTTTGATGCACTACTCACAAGATCTGAGATCTTCATTGCCGAGGCCTAAATATCTCTAATACGTTGTTCCCTGACCTCTGGTGGACTCTTAGGAATGAGGCAAAGCTAAAGCTCCACAATCTGGGCCTCATGTTCTGCTTTCATCTTCTCTATTTGGCTTCTATACTATTGTGCATAGTATTTCAGCTTTACTATTCTTTGCTCCGGTTCTTCTTCAGCCTGCATGTCGAAGTCAGGGAGACTTCGACATGCCTCATCCAACACTCGCGCTAGTGTGACCTGCTTCTTTTATGTTTCCCTCTTCTTCTGCTCAGATTCTTTCAACTGTGCTGCGAGGCTCTCACTCTACTTCGTGGTGTTTTCTAACTGCATGTGTGTGTAGCTATCTCATTCTCAGATCTCCTTCATGAGTGCTAATTGAAAAAAATGCAGCTCTGGCATAGAAAACTTAGTGTAATCTATCTCAACTATCATGCAAATCTGCGATCGGGATGTTGCGTCAGGTATTATAAGAGCTGCACTTGGTACTTGTCCTTGGTTTTTTCTGGCTTCTCATTGTCTATTATCTGGCTGTACACCTACTAGCGCACTGCTTGCTGTAGTGCTAGTTGTTGTTCTTTTCGATAATGCCTTAAGTTCTGCAATTCCCTGTACTACGCCAGCGAGCACATCAAGATGTTTAGCTTCAAAATCTGCCAATTTGCTGGATAATACCTTTGTAGACTTCATCAGAGCCTAATCAAGCTCATCAATCGTCAAAGCAGGCTCTTCGACGATATTCTTTCCCTTCAACGCCTTAGTTTTTTTTTCTGGGTTGAGGCTTAGTAACTTCCTCCACTTCAGGGGACTTGCACTTATCTAGGAGATTAGGGTTTGAAATGGTCTTGACTAATTTTTCTTCTTCTTCATCAGCTCCATCATCTCCACCATGCTCATGTTCACTCTGCTGTGACTCATCTTGTTCTTCGCTCTCTTCTAGTAGGTCATTCTGCTGCAGCTGACTAGGACCTGCGCCCACATCTGTTATGGAAGGGACTGGTATGTCGGACCTTGTTCCTGCGTCCTTCATCCATTCAGCCGGCCACTGTTGAACTACTGCGATGATGTCTTCCTGGTTCACCATGTATGGTAACTTCCACCATGTATGTTTGTTATCTGCGTGGGCCTGGATGAAGACATTATGCATATCATCCTTGAATTTGGCCACTCCAGTATACTGAGAAAATAGCTCATTACTGAGTCGTGGTGTTTTCAGGGTCTCATATGTAATATTCATCGAATAGAAGGCAAACATGTAGTTCATCATCTGCTACAAGGATTTATCCTGTCAAACCCAAAGAGATGCATACCTTGCTGCACCAGGCATCTTCGAAGGCACATCAAAAAACTGTGCCTCAGTAGGTTCTCTCTATCCTACCAGTGCAATAAGCACTAACAACCATGAATAATGAAAGGCTCTACCTTTCTCATGTGCATCGCGGACATCTGCAAGGAATTCTCTAGCAATGTACTCTATCCATTTGTAATTGTATCCTTCGGCACAATTTGCATCAATACTGACAATCGAGGCAGGTACTTCATTAGGTCTGCACTTCCTCATTAATTTGCATGCTAGGATCTGTGCGGAAAAGCAAATGTTCTAGTGCCGAATAGTCGATGTTTGATTCCCTCGATTTCCTTTTGTCAAACCAAAGAGGTCCTTCATGTGCTACGCCAGCTTCTTATCTTCGTGCTTTCTGACAAATTCAATCCTAGGATCAGTACCTTCCTTCGGCAAGCCTGTAGTCCTATGAATCACCTCTCCATCAATAGAAATTCTCTGGTTTCCTATCCATAGGTGCCCATCATGCACCAACACCAATAACTGCTTGACCACCGCAGTAACCTGTGAGCTGCGACCAAAGTGGGGGACATTCAACATCTTCAACAAGCCAGGAACCCACTGTTTTACTTCAAGTAACGTCATTCCAACCTCCAAATAATGGATGGAGTGCAAGTATTTCCTAGCTACGAACTGCGGAAACTTCTCACGATCATTTGTATCATGGTCTTCGTACTTGAGCCGATATAATATTCATGTCATTGTTCTGACCAAGTTCACACCCTATGGCAGTGAAGGGGTGAGTAACGCGAACGTGACTGTCTGTTGAGATGGCTGAACTCCTGGTCGAACAGGTGGGAGATATGGTGGACGTTGCGATGCAACAGTCTCATCCTCACCGAAGTCTTTGAAATCCTCAAGTGGGAGCTCTGTCGAACCAGGAGGATTCATCTGAATCACGGGATCCTCCGGTGTCTTTCCTAATGGTTTGTTCCTTTCTTTGTTCCGCTTAGAGCGAACTTCTACCTTAAAATTCTTTCTGTTAGATCGTGTCTGCATCGGTTGATTCAGCACCGGGGAAGTCTCTTCGTGAGGTGCATATGTAGGTGGGTTCCTCATAAAGTTCTCCAGACCCCTCTTTCTGAATTCTCTCAAACATTGTTGTACTTCGCGATCAGCTGACATGGACTCAACTGTGAAACTCAAGAAAATGCGTAACACGAAATTCGCAGGCCTGGGTGTCTTCTTATAGGATCCAATTAACAAATCTTCCATAACTGTGCATTAAAGACACCAAATTTGACCAAGCGGCGGTAGATATTGTCCAAACGGCACTAGATTTCCCAAATACGGCTGTGGATTCAACCAAAATCTCATCATTACAGGCAGTTAATGCAGTTAACGTACTGGCGCCGCTAAATCTGATTTTTTCCAATGGTCGCATTTTAAGCTTCGACACACCTTTCTTCTTCAGCATAAACACTAACTTCAGCTTCGCCACAATAAGGACCTTCGACACATCCTGACACAAGCTTCAACAGAACTTCGAACTTCGACCCACGACATAATTTCTTCCACAACCTTCGACACTTCATAAATTTTCCAACAATCTGCCGAAGCTCTCTGAAAACAACTTCATTATAGTCTAGTACCCAATTTCAACTGTTCTTGGTACTTAGACTCTTCTTCTTGCTATTACTTCTGATCAGGGGGTACAGGCCCGTCTCTATACTTATTTAATCTACTTCCATTCACTAGGAGGTGTTGGGATATAGGGCAGATCTGGGCTTTATACTGTTAACTTCGCACCAACAAAAGACCCACAGTGTTGGCCCTTTCGGCAACAACCTGCGAATAGGTTGCAGTCTCACCCGAAACAGCTATGGGATGCCGTAGAATCAGGTTTCTGCAAGCAGAAGAGGGATATTACTGTACCTTTAGCCTTTAATAATATATATTCATATAACACAGAGCTTCAACATTCACATATATAACTTTGCAGCTAAATAAACAGACAGTGACTTGCTTAACCCTTTACTGGGAATTCACAGCGAAGTTATTTAGTTAGCAGTGATCTTATTTATCATATATATATTTATCAATGCATGAAAGAATATAACAGAAACAACACAAAGAACCACAACACCATATATAACATGGTTCACCCCCAGTGTAGGGGCTACGTCCATAGAACTGTTTTTATTCAACTCTTTACTAAAATCACAGTTCTGATCTGTGCACTCAGCTGTAGATCCTTTCCAGTCCTTAAAGCTGCGCACACAGCTACAAATTTCCTTAATCACCCAAAACCCTCTGCACACAGAGCTGAGACTTAACCTTCTTACATACAAGCCTTAGCTTCGCATCAATTCATCGTACATCAAAAAGCCTAAACTGACTTCTTTAAACCATGGGCTTAAACCATGGGCACCCCAAACCCTAAACCCTGGACTTAAACCATGGGTTTATTACAAAAGAAGGTTTTTACCCAACCCTCGACACCCCTAAGACTGTTTTGAGTCATAACTCCACCTACAAACTCCCGTAACTCCGCAGAGTTACCCATCTTAAGGACCGTTAGGGTGCGCGCCCCAACAGGCCCCTAAGACTCACCAGTGTACCGTCCCGAGACACTTAGCTGCTTTTCTGGTGGTAGAATGTTGTTGACAAAGCCTGGTGCACTACTTGCTGAAGCCATACATGCGATTGTTGGCTGCTCATTCCTTTCCTTTTTAATATGCTGGTTAAGGCCTTCTGGATCTATCAGCGACCCCATCCTTCGATCTGCTTTCTGAACATTTGACCATCCACAACTTAGGGTCCCCATATTTGTGTGTCAAGGTGCATAAGACAAACAGCCGCCGTGGTTCTGCCAAACCAGGAGGATACATCTTAGGATGTTTCAGAGTTTTTCTGTGAATACCAGTGCTATTCTTTGTGCGGCTTAGAGTGCACTTCTACCTTTCTTCCGACCCCTTAGAGTGAACTTCTGCCTTTCTTTGTGCCTTGGTTGAGCATGGCTTCCCAGGTGGATTGCTCAGAAGGTTCAACAGACCTCTCTCCCTGACCACTCGTAATAACTTCTAGACTTCACGGTCATTCGACATAGTGCTAACTGAAGAAACTCAAAGATGTGCACAATGCAGGAGTCGCAGGCCAGTGTAGCTTCTTATAGAATCCTGCAACAGAATCTGTCATCATGGTGCATTAATGATGCCGAATCTGATGGAGTGGAGGAAATCCTGTCCACACGGCATCGGATTTTCCCAAGATCTCATTATTGTCGGTAGTGAGGGCAGTTTGCATGCCGGTGCCGCCAAGTCTAATTTGTCCCATCCGTCACATTTTAAGCTGCGACACACCTATGATGTCTGACATGACTACTAACTTCAGCTTCGCCTTGACAAGAACCTTCGACACAATAGGCACCTTCGACCCCTCCTGACCTATACGGCACCCAAACTTCAACCTTTAGACTTTGACAGTCTCCAACACGTCGTAGCTTTGAGAATAGCTTCATTATAGTCTAGTACCCAATTTCAACTATTCTTGGTATTTAGACTGTCCTTCATGCTGTTACTCTTGATCAAGGGGTCCCGGTTTGTCCCTGTACTTCTTTAACCTACTTCCATTCACCATAGAAGGTAAAATTTCTCCATTCAACTTAGGTAACTGGACTGCACCACCATCAGTAACTTTCTGCACCATATATGGTCCTTTCCAATGTGTCTTGAACTTACCCAGGAATTTCATGAATTTGCTGTCATATAAGAGCACAAGATCACCTTGCTGGAACTGCTTCTTCTTGATGTGTCTATCATGCCATGCTTTTTCTCTAGCTTTCTGAACTTGCTGCTGGAACCCTACAATGAATCTATCCTCTTCAAGTTCTGGTATCTTTGCCAGCCTCTCTTTCATCCTATCTGGGTCATCCATCTCTGTAAAAGCAGATATTATGAGGCTAGGTACAATGTACGCCATGGGCATGACTGATTCTTGCCCATAGACCAGCCTAAAAGGTGTATGGCTGTCAACTTCTTGCAGGTGGTTCGATAAGCCCATAGTACTGCTGGAATTCTAAGGTCCCAATCATTTCTGTTAGCATTGCAAACCTTCGTCAGAGCATGTTCAAGGATCTTTTTAAAGGCTTCAACAGTTCCATTTTCTTGAGGATGATAGGCAGTACTCTTCTGATGATATACTTGAAATTCTTCAGTCAATACTTCAATAGTCTTATTTAAGAAATGTGATCCTTGATCGCTCATAAGAATTCGAGGACATCCAAATCTTGACAAGATGTTATCGAAGATAAACTTCACAGGTGTAACAGCACTACAGGTCTTGACTGGTTGAGCTTCGGCCCAACGAGTAAGGTAGTCAGTTGGTGTAATAACGTATCTTGCTCTAGATTTCTTTGCAGGGGGATTGATAGGTCCAACAAAATCAATAGCCCATTTATCAAAGGGTTGTAAAGTTACCTGCAGAACTAGAGGCATCTCATCCCTCCTGGATGGTTTGCATGTCCTCTAACAAATCTCACAGCTGTGGAAATATTCTCTTGCATCCTTATGAATTGTGGGCCACCACAATTTGGCTGTCAGAATCTTTTGTGTTGTAGCTTTTCCTACGTAATGACCTCCTGCTGCCCCAGAATGTGCCTCAGCTAAAATTAATGGTCTTTCATGCTCTAGGACACATCTGTGCAGTATTTCATCTGGTCCCATCTTATATAGTTATCCTACCGTTAAGGTAAAGTCAGCTGCTCGAACCACCAGCTGCTTCTTCTGCTATGTTGTTATCTCAGCGGGTGGAAAACCTGTAGACAAATACTGAACAATATCTTGAAAGTATTCATCAACCATCTGGATGGCAAAAAACTGGGCATCAGGAAGACCTTCGTCCAGGCTGACAGGTTCTTCTCCCGACTCGAGCCTCGACAAGTGGTCAGGACCTAGATTCAGTCTTCTTGGTTTGACTATGATCTCAAGGTCATATTCCTGAAACAGAATCAGCCATATGCATATATTTCCACCTAGCACAAGCTTGTTAACCAAATACTTCAAAGCAGAATGGTCAGTAAACATTTTAAAATGAGATCCTAACATATAATGTCGAAACTTCTGCAATGTATACACCATAGCTAGACCTTCTCATTCTGTCATAGTATAATTTTTCTCTGCTTTGGACAATTTCCTACTTGCAAAATAAATGGGGTGATTGTTGGGGCTCATACTCCATGTTTGGGTAACTCCGCGGTTAATTAGAAAATTTGTAAGCGGAGCTATGGACCAAAATAGTCTTAGGGGTGTCAGGGTAAGTCAAAACCCTCTTTTTGTAATAAACCCGTGGTTTAAATCCAGGGTTTAGGGTTTTTGGGTGCCCATGGTTTAAGACCATGGTTTTGTAAAAATGCGCAGTATAAATAAGCGCTTGTGTAAAGAGGATAGGTTAGGATTTTTGATGTAAAGAAAGACTAACGAGAAGTAAGATTGGTTTTTGTAAGGAAAGGATAAAGTCCCAGCTGTGTGCGTGGACGACCTCTGCAGCTATGTGCGCAGAGGGTTTTGTAAGAAGAAAAGAAAGATCTGCGGCTGTGTGCACAGAAGCCTACTGCTGTGTGCATGGCTGTTGAGGACTAAAGGGATCTGCAGCTGAGTGCGCAGATCAACTGTGGTTTTGAGGAAAGAGGAATAAAACGCAGTTTGTGGACGTAGCCCCTACACTGGGGGTGAACCACGTTATATTTGGTGTCATGGTTTTATTGTGATTGTTTCTGTTTCTGTTATTTTCATGCATTAAACTGAATACATCTGATAACATAAGATCACTGCTAGTAATAAGCTTCACTGTGAATTCCCCGAAGTGGGTTATGCAAGTTTAGTTTGGTTATTGTGCTGCAAAGAAATATGTGAATGACTGATAAAGTTTACAAGTGTTGATTAATAATTGTTTTTAAAGGCTAAGGTACAGTAATACCCCTCTCTGCATGCAGAAACCTGATTCTGCGGCACCCCATTGCTGTTTCGGGTGAGACTGCAACCTGCGCGCAGGTTGTTGCCGAAAGGGCCAACACGGTGGGTCTTTTGTTGGTGCGACGTATAAGAATTAACTCGGGTCTGCCCTATTGACCAAAAAATTGGTTCCATTGCCGGTTGAACTTAGTACCTGCTCAAGAGGGGTTTACCTCGTACCACAAGGGCTATGTTCTGGAGGCCTCTGTGAAGGACATCAGTGATTGGTTTGCTGAGATCTGTTTGCAATTCGTGCAGCAAGAGAATACGAATCCGTGTCGAAGCGCAAGTGACTTTTTACAACGGTATGTTTTTTGTGATACTTATGAAATTTTCTTTGGTCGTTTCTACATAGAGTTGCACCAGTGGTTGTCTAGGTTAACAGAGAGGAGGACGAACTTTCAAGCTCGACAGATTCCTGTGTGGACCCCCGCAAGGGTCAACCTTGTCCAAACACGTGGACAACGAGGTATCCCGCACTGTCGATTTCTGGATGACGCGCACATTGGAGGCCTTCGTGACAGAGTTTGCCATTGATACAAGCACTTCTTTCAGCGAAGCTGAATGGCAGTTCTTTCAGGGGCCCCATGGTAATTTTTTAAATTCATTAAGCTTGAATATTAAAATACTATTGGCTGAAAAGGGTATCCTATTATTTGAGTCAGACTACTAGTTTAGTCGTACTAACATATGGTTGCAAGTGAGAATACTTTCGACGCGCAAAGTGGGTTGCCCCGAAGTGAGAAATGGTACAAAAGGAATTTTGAATCCTACTCTACAGGACAGACCACCACACTTCCCTCTGTCAGCCCTCCCCAATCCGACCCTGACGGAAACCCCCCTGTTACCCCCCAGCGTCGCTTTGTTACCCCTAAAGTTCGGTCGCAGTGTAACAGACAACCAAGTCCAAGTATACCGCCCAAAGGTCAACCTAACCCTGTAAATCCCCCCCCATCAACGGCCTGCCCCACTTCCAACCCTCCCAGACCCACCATGGCCCACCTTGCTGACAACATTAAGCTGCCCATCTTCAAAGGAATGGGATCAGAAGATCCAGAACAGTTCTGGTTTTTATGTGAGGCCGTTTGGAACGCGAAGAATATTACCGACCTAGATGTGAGAACCACGCAGCTTATTACCTCCTTTCGCGACCGGGCTTTGACCTGGTTCATGAAATTCTCCAGTAATCAGCACCCCACTTTGGATGAAATCAAGGCCGCTATCATTAAGGAATTTAGGAAACTGAAATCTGAATCACAGAGCATCACGGAACTCAAAGAGATTCAACAGAGGCACGGCGAATCCGTGTGGGACTTTGACTAGAGATTCAAAGTATTATTAGACCAAGTGAGCTTCACTATTAGTCCTGCGCAGCACAAGGAATGGTTTATCGCTGCGTTATTGCCACATATCAGAACGTCGCTCATGCAACAGAAGGTTGCTGATCAGCAAGAGGCTCTGGAAATCGCAATGAAGCTAGAGACCGCTCCCGTCGGAGATGATTCTGGTCTTGCTCAAATCCAAGCGCAGTTGGCAGCGATGGCCCTCGAACTTCGTGACATGAAGAAAGCTAAAACCAGCTGAGAGGAGGTCTGGTGTACGCAATGTCGGTCCGAGGGTCACGATAGGGACCAGTGCCCCATGGTCAGAACCTATCTAAGCACGGGCACGCCCACCCAATTCAATGCCGGTGTGATATATTGTGAGATTTGCCGCACCCCTGGCCAGCATCGCCCTGAGCACTGCCCTCTTCTCTAGAGATATGTTCCAGTCCCCAAAAACCCCTACTGTTAGTTTTGTAAGTCCATTGGGCATAATGAAGAAGAATGTCGTAGCTATGACCTTATGCGAGAGCGCACCTCTGATGCCTACTGAGTCCTAAATGAAGCCCAGAATAATGATGGCTACGGTTACCGTGGCGGCGCCTCCAGCAGAGGTGCTTTTGGTGGTCGCGGCCGTGGTGGGATGACCTACAGAGGTAGAGGCCAGGTTGTGTGTTACAATTGTAATCAAGTGGGTCACTTGGCTCGCGACTGTCGGAACCCCACTACGACATGTCAATATTGCTGCGCAGTGGATCATGTGATTGAATAGTGCCCCCAGCTCCTTGCAAAGATACAGGAAAACAACCGTGGTCCTACTCCAAGTATTCAGTTGATTTCCATGGAGCAAAGACCTGCCCCATCCCTCAATGTGGTCACCCGGAGTGGAACTACGACACATACTCAAGACTCGCCAAAGAAACCTACCACGATGTGCGCACAACAGGCCTCCAAAAATGTCCCAGCCCTTGGCCCTACGAAGGATAACACACCAGTCCAGGAGGCCCGGTGAGATAATGTTGATGGCACTGTGGAAATATCTGCGGGGCAACACCAGTAGGCTTCTCAGCTACAGGGGGCCTCGACGGATAAAGTAAGTACACTATCCTCTTTCTTGCAGAGCTGTATGAAACTCTTGCGCAATCAGAACGCTCTAAACAAGCTGCAAAAAGTTCTTGCTGTCACAGACCATCAGAGAGGAATTGATCAGGAGAAAACTGTTAGTCGTGTCTGAAGAACGGGAAGGGAAATGAGGTTGAACGTTCAAATAGGAGAATATGATATGACTGATGTCATCCTAGATCTTGGATCAGACGTCAATGTCCTCCCTAAGCAGACCTGGGGACAAATGGGAAAGCCTCCCCTGGTTTGGTCACCTATACAGCTGCGACTAGCTAACCAGCAAAGGATTGTACCGCTAGGGAGACTTCTTAGTGTCCCAATCGACATCGATGGGGTCAGTACCCTAGCAGAATTTGAAGTTATTGAGATCATAGATGACAGCAACCCTTATCCAGCCCTGTTGGGAATCGAGTGGGCCATGGCCAATGCTGCAATCATCAACCTTAAAAGGCGACAGATGACCTTCGAAGGAAATGGCCTGCGTGTTATTATACCCCTTGACCCATCCCAAGGAGAAAGATATACAGAACCACTCAGAGATGAAGGGGAGCAGGACACCCTAGACCATATCTATAACATCACAGCCACGGATGCAGATTATGTCGAGCCTAATGCTGATGTTGTAATGGATTGGCAATGTGATAGCTCCTGCATGTCTGATTCAGATGATGGTCTGGAGAGTTGGTAGCAACAACTATACGAGCTACATGTCCATAGGTGCACGCAGATCACTCAGTCTCTTCGATGCATTAGTGCACAGCCTTGAGAAGTGCCTGCACAGGTTGGGATGACAGACCCTGGAAAAATTATTCTACCGATTCCAGAACAAGTACCTCACTCACAGAACATCCAGCATATGGAAATAGCAATAGACGCTACTGCGGCATGGGGATTCGATCCTACCGAGCCTCAGCTCCGTCGGAGAAACTACCAGAAAGTTGTGCGCCCCACATTTATAAGGCAAGCTCAAGAAGTGCGAAGTAAGTTCAAGGGGCAGAGCCAACATGCTAGCACCTCAAATTTAATAGTCCTATTGCAGATATTACCGGGTCGGGTCGAAGGGCCCCATTGGGCTGAAGTTGCTTATTGCCCCGAGGCTGCGACCATGCTTCTACCGCAGCCCAAAAATGTAGCGAGGCCCAAAATTCGACCGTTGGGAGGCAGCCAATTTGGCGGCGGCGGGATTTTAAGTACTTTAAATGACTGTACTAAGACCAGTACCGGTAATCGCGCCCCACATGGACAATATTTTCATCAGATTTGGTGCCTTCAATGCACTGTCCTCCCTGATTTGATCGATGGCGTGTATAAGAAGATGCCTAAGTTAGGAAAAATTGCATCCTGCATTTCTTCAAGATTTTTGAGTGAACCCATGACCACCGAACGCGAGATTGACGCCTTGGTCAGAGAATTCGAGCAAGAGGGTCTGATCACCTGCTCTACTCGGCCACCTGCCATAGCTCACTGTGAAGCCACTCCCCCAGCACCACCACGGCTGATGCAGACACGGTCTTCCAGGAAAAAGGCTAGAACTGAAATTCGCACCAAGCGCAACCAAGACCGGCCACAACAAATAGGGAAAACACCAGCGGCTCATCCTATGGAGCCCCCTGGCTCCGCACAGGCCACGGCCGGGGGAAGGGAGAACATTCCGCCACCACGGCCAGCATATCTACCACCTGTTCGCCCAGGCACCACGTTACCCCGTTAGACAAAGCAATTTACATTAGGCACACCTTCGTTACCATCAGGAGTACAGCTGATTGGCAGTATGACAGGGAAGATTGATCAGCTTAAGTACATCGATCATGACACTAATGACCATGGCAAGTTCCCACAGTTTGACCCAGCCGAATATCTGCACCGCGTCAGGTACCCCGATCATAAGGTCACACTACTGGAAGTGCAAACATGGGCTGCGGGTCTAGACAAAGCTGGCCTACTTAAGCTATTTCATATTCCCCATTTTGGATGCGGCATACATGTGACTGTAGTGGCCAAGCAGTTACTAGCCTTGGTGCATGACGGCTATTTATGGATAGGGGACCAGCAAATTCCTATTGACGCCACCCTCATCCATAGGATCACAGGTTTACCCATAGCAGGACTAGATCCGGGAACCGAGTTTCCGTCCAAACATGACGACACAAAGCTCACTCAAACCATGAAGGAGCGGTTTGGCCTGACAAAAGGGAAATGGGGTTATCATACTTCCGCGATTCGGGAGCAGCCCATTCAGTTTGCAGCTGAACTCTTAGCCTGCAAACTCATAAGGAAATGCAGGCCAACTGAAGTACCTACCCCGGTTATCAGGATTGCTATGAACTGCGCTGAGGGGTATACTTATAATTGGGCCGGCTATCTTGCAAAGGAGTTTTTGGAGGATGCTCGGGATGCGCAAGAAAAAGGTAGACCTTTTCATTATTCTTGGCTTATAATCCTTATTGCATTAGTTGGGTGGAAGGAACCCACTGAAGCCCAGTTTGTCGAAATAAACCCCGGCACGCCAGGGGCAGCAAGATATGCCTCCCTTTGGGTTTCCTCAGATAAGGAAACTCAACAGATGACGAACACTTTGTTCGTCTTCTATGCTATGAGTCTTCACTATGAGATAGTGCGAACACCTCGACTTACCAACGAAGTGTTCTCTCAATATGAGGGTGTTGCGCACTTTAGTGCCGACATGCATCATGTTTTCATTCAAGATCATGCAGATCCTCAACGGCAATGTTTCAAATTACCATATGTAGTCACCGAACCAGATATCCGGCGGATTGTTCAGCAATGGCCGGCCGAATGGCTGAAAGATTTAGGGAAAAAACCATCTATTCCGGTTCCTCCAGCTACCAATATTGGCGCAGGTACGAGTCAGGCGCACCAGCAAAGCCCATTGGAAGATAGCGAAGATCCAAGTGATTCACAGATAAATGACAACGGCTAGGGTGGAGATAGTGAACAGGATGAGCAAGATGAACAGGATGAGGAGTCGGTTAAGACCATAACAGATCCTACCCCACCAATGAAGCGCAAGTCACCAAAAGTTGTCGAGGTAACCAAGCCACAGTCCCGCAAAAAGGTAAAAGCATCAAAGGATAAAGATATCGAGGAGGAAGCCACTGTCACGATGGATGCCCTGGAGCATGCTCTCAAACAGTCTACGACAGAGCCTACTAAAAAATGGTCCGAATTCACGAAACTACATCTTGCCGGCCTCGCAGGTATCGCAAAGAGGGTATCAGAGTTAAAAGAGCTAACCGCAAAATCAGCGCCCAGTACTGCGACAAGCACCACTATGGCACCCACGCAACAGGATATTAGGCAATGGCCACTCAGGGATCTCCAGGGACAGGTATCAAGTGCAATTCTGATGTAGCCTGACATCGATTCTCGACCCCAGACAAATATAACCACAGAGCTTGATTATACAAAGATGCCTATGTCAGAGTTGCACCTCTGTCAGCTCGCGATTACAAAAGAGATCCATACCCGAACTCAAGTGTCACAAATCCAACTGGAAGACTCCATCAAGAAAAACAAAACTTTCGCCGCACGCCTAGAAGAGATCGCACAATAGAAGAAAGAGGCTGAACAGACAACAACTACGCTAATGCAAGCATTGGATGAGGCATGTCGAAGTATTTCTGACTACGACATACAGGAAATAGAGGAACCAAAGCAGAAGATTGCTAAGATCATAGACTATGCCTAGCAGTCCCACAGTGAGCTGGAAAGGATGAAGATAGAACATCAGCAACAGATTGTAGAACTTCAACTGCGCATTCCTCTCGAGACTCCACGAGAGGTCCGAGAACAGCGCCAACAGGATATCAAGGCTTCAGCGACAAAAATATCAGACAACGTGGCTAGTGTCGCAAAACTAATGGAAGACAGCATAGAAGCACGGGAAAACCTGCAGGACCATCCAGATGTAGGGAAGATTCAGGAAACCATCAAGTTGCGCCAGGATGAGTTAGATGCAGTCCGAATAGAAATCAAGACGCTGCAACCTATGCAGAAGATGGCTAAAGTAAAGCGCAGCAAGGAACTTCAACAGGAAATCGAGTCTTGCAGGACGAAGGTGACGATGCTGGAAAATGCGTTACAGCCCCTCGTTGATGAAGCATTAGAATTAACCAATACTGTGGAGAGCCAGCTCAAAATTTTGAAGACCTATGACACTTTTGCGCAGGAAAAGGCTGACACAGACTCTTCTTCAGTATTACAGGAACTGGTGGAAAAGGAGAAAGCCGCTAATGAGATACTGCACAATCTCATTAGTTGCTTCCAGGCCCTCGCGCAGAAGATTCACCCACCAGAGTCCTCGTAGAGTGCCCCGGGACGGGCCACTAGTGAGTCTTAGGGGCCTGTTGGGGCGCATACTCCATGTTTGGGTAACTCCGCGGTTAATTAGAAAATTTGTAAGCGGAGCTATGGACCAAAATAGTCTTAGGGGTGTCAGGGTAAGTCAAAACCCTCTTTTTGTAATAAACCCGTGGTTTAAATCCAGGGTTTAGGGTTTTTGGGTGCCCATGGTTTAAGACCATGGTTTTGTAAAACTGCGCAGTATAAATAAGCGCTTGTGTAAAGAGAATAGGTTAGGATTTTTGATGTAAAGAAAGACTAAGGTGAACTAAGGTTGGTTTTTGTAAGGAAAGGATAAAGTCCCAGCTGTGTGCGTGGACGACCTCTGCAGCTGTGTGCGCAAAGGGTTTTGTAAGAAGAAAAGAAAGATCTGCGGCTGTGTGCGCAGAAGCCTGCTGCTGTGTGCGCGGCTGTTGAGGACTAAAGGGATCTGCAGCTGAGTGCGCAGATCAACTATGGTTTTGAGGAAAGAGGAATAAAACGTAGTTTGTGGACGTAGCCCCTACACTGGGGGTGAACCACGTTATATTTGGTGTCATGGTTTTATTGTGATTGTTTCTGTTTCTGTTATTTTCATGCATTAAACTGAATACATCTGATAACATAAGATCACTGCTAGTAATAAGCTTCACTGTGAATTCCCCGAAGTGGGTTATGCAAGTTTAGTTTGGTTATTGTGCTGCAAAGAAATATGTGAATGATTGAGAAATTTTACAAGTGTTGATTAATAATTGTTTTTAAAGGCTAAGGTACAGTAATACCCCTCTCTGCATGCAGAAACCTGATTCTGTGGCACCCCATTGCTGTTTCGGGTGAGACTGCAACCTGCGCGCAGGTTGTTGCCGAAAGGGCCAACACGGTGGGTCTTTTGTTGGTGCGACGTATAAGAATTAACTCGGGTCTGCCCTATTGACCAACAGTGATCAATATTACCTTCACCTGACTGGGCCAATACTATACCTAGAGAAATGGAGGATGCATCGACATGCACATGAAATTCCTTATTCCAGTCAGGGAATACTAAGATAGGAGCAGTTACCATCTTTTCATTCAAAATATCCAAGCTTGCTTGACACTCAGGTGTCCACTCGAACTTAATATCTTTCTTCAACTGCTTTTCCATAGGGGCTGTTATCTGAGCATATCCTTTAATAAATTTCCTGTAATAACTAGTGTGACCAAGCGTAGTGCGCTGTTGTTTAACAGACTTCGGAGGTGGCAAGTTCACAATAATGGCTATCTTCGCAGGATCCATCATCGGTCCTTGCTTACAGACAATGTGACCTAGCATAATTCCAAAAGGGGCACAGAAGATACACTTTTTCAAGTTCAAGGAAATCTGATGCTGTCTACATTTGTCCAACATAAGTCTTAGACTAGTTATGTGGTCTTTTACTAACCCGAAGATAGTCCAATCATCAAAATAAATTTCTAGGAATTTATGTATGAATTCCTTAAAAGTAGAGATGACTACTCTAGAAAACATGACAGGTGCATTCTTCACTCCAAAGGGCATAACTGTATACTGGAAGGATCCCATTTCTGTAGTGAAGGTTGTCTTATGTCGATATTCTGGAGCAATTTGAATCTGATGGTAACCTCAAAATCCATCAGTAAAAGAGTACACTTCTTAACCTCCCACATTGTCTAAAACTTCATCTGTAAAGGGAGTGGGGAAAGGATCATGCAAATAGGCATCATTCAGCTTCCTTAGATCGACACAGATTCTGATTTCTCCCTTGGTCTTCTTTTCTTGCACCACCATAGGACTGACCCACTCAGATTCTTCAACAGGCTCAATGATTCCTGCAGCAAGCATCTTATCCAGCTCCATTTGGACTTTTTCCTTATACTTAGGGTTCATCCTATAAGGACGTTGTTTCACAGGCTTCTCATCAGGTTTTAACGGGATCTTTATCACTCCGATATCCCCAAGGATACCTTTCATCTCTGAGAACTTCGTTAGAAAGAGATCCTAATATTCATGGAGAATTTGGGTCACCTTGCTTACCATTTCGTCATCCCAATAATCTCCAATGGTAGCATACTTAGGGTTTTCTTCTGACCCAATGTTTACGGTCCGCGTCTTCAGGGGTTGAGTCACTTCAAGTGCCTCTACTGCTGGTCCATGCACTTCATAGTGTCCTTTTGACTTAGGAATGTTAATGTTATGTGGATCATCATCCTCGTCAATTGCGAGGTTATAACCTTCTACTACATTGGCTTCTTGTACCTTCCATTCAGGTTGATATTCTGCTATTTATTGATCATCAAATACTTTAGTATGAATCAATCTAACATATGCATCCAAAGCAGGAGAAATATCATTAATAGAAAATGTCAGTACAAAGCTATCAATAAGACAATCCCAACTTACAGTACCATGGCGAAGCTCGACCTCCGCATACCAATTCTTTGCTATAGGTTCCAGGGTGTGCACAAACCTATGTACCCATTCTTCACGAGGTACATGCTTCCATGCTTCGTAGCATTGCTCCAAATGCTTCTGAGGGTTAGTCTTACCGTTAAACCTGCTTCGGATCTCCTGTGGTCGATCGATGAATCTCAGGCGAAGGGACTGTTGGAAAACTTCCCAACTATGAATGTACTTTTTGTGACCATTCCACCATCTAGACGTTGTAGCTCTGAATGTTGAATCCAAATTCTCCATTTTCTGTAATTCTAGTGTCTGGGCTAAGAATTGCACAATAAACTCTTCTGGGTCTGTCGAAGCATCAAAAACAGGTAAGGCTCTTGTCTACGAGCTAAGACATCTAAGAGACTTGGTAATTCTTGCACAGTGGTAGCCATGTAGCTCATACAATCTGTTCTGCCAATTCTCTATACCATCATCTGAATCCATCATGTAGGGGCTGTCACACTGCCAATCTATGATGCCTTTGGCAGTAGGACCAACATAGTATTCTTCCTTTTCTGTGATATTGTAGATGTGGTCCAAAACATCCTGGTCTTAATCTTTTACTAGCTCTGTGTATCTCTCTCCCTGTGAGGGGTCCAGTGGTACTATGACTCACAAATATTTCCCTTCGAAGGTCATCTGTCTCTTCTTAAGGTTAATAACTGCCACATTTTCCATTTCCCATTCAATTCCTAGAAAGGCTGGATAGGGGTTGCTGTCGTCAATGATCTCAATAACTTCAAAGTATGCTACAGTACAGACACCATCAATGTCTACTGGGACATTAGGGAATCATCCTAGGGGCACAATCTTCTGCTGATTGGCTAATCTCAACTGTATAAGTGACCATTCAAGGGTAGGTTTTCCCATTTGTTCCTAGGTTTGCTTAGTTAAGACATTTACCTCTGATCCTAGGAGCAAGATAACATCAGTCATATCATACTCTCCTATCTGAACATTCAATCTCATTTCCCTGCCAGTTCTTCTGACTCTATTAACAGCTTTTGCATGACTAGTACTTTACTGAGGTTTACAGGAAGAAATAACTTTCTGCAACTCACCTAAATCATACTAATTTCTTAGGAGCTTCAGACAACCCTGTAAAAAGGAGGATAGTGTACTTACTTTATCCGTCCGAGCTTCTTGCGGCTGTAACTGCTACTGATGTGGTTGCACAGGTGCTACAGATGTGCTAGGATCAGCAAAATATTTCTTTGCTTCCATGAATGTCTCTTTCTCTCTTTCAATATCAAATGCGGGTACTTTCATGGGGGCCTTACGAACCCAAGCCTCTTTAGGTTGTTTCTCCTTATTCTGTATGTGCGTCGTAGCTCCACTCCAGGTAACAACATTAATAGCTAGGGCAAGTCTTTGCTCGACGGAAATCATCTGAAGATTCTGAATAGGGGCACTGGTTCTTTCCTGAATCTTAGCTATCAACTGCGGACACTGCTCGATCACATGATCTATTGCTCGGCAATACCGACATGTCGTAGTGGGGTTCCAACAGTCTCTTGCTAGATGTCTGGCCTGGTTATAGTTGTAACACACAACCTGGCCTCTACCTCTTTCGGCCATACCACCTCGACCATGGCCTCCAAAAGCACCTCTACCTAATGCACCACCGTGGTAACCATAGAAAATATTGGTATGTCCCTCATTTTGTACCCGATAAGCATCGTAAGTTCGTTCTCTCATGAGGTCAAAGCTGCGACACTCGTCTTCGTTGTGTCCCACCGATTTACAGAACTTACAATAAGGGTTCTTAGGGACTTACACATACCTCTACAGAAGATAGCAGTCTTCCCATTGATGCTGGCCAGTTGTCCGACAGATCTCACAATATAGAATAGTAGGGTTGAATGGGTTTGGCGCACCAGTATTCAGGTAATTTCTTACCACAGGACACTGTTCCTTGTTGTGAATTTTTGTCCGACATTGGGTACACCAAACCTCTTCATGACTAGTTTTTCCTTTCTTCATATTGTGAAGATCCAGAGCCATCGCTGCCAACTGCACTTGGATTTGAGCAATACCAGAATTGTCTTCGACAGGAGCGGTTTCAATCTTCATCGCGATTTCCAGAGCCTCCTGCTGGTCAGTAACCTTCTGTTGCATGAGTGGAGTTCTGATATGCGGTAGCAACGCTGCAATGAACCATTCCTTGTGCTGCGTAGGTCCAATGGGGAAACTGACTTGGTCCAGTAGAACTTTGAATCTTTGATCAAAGTCCCACACCGATTTGTCGCGCCTCTGCTGAATCTCTTTCAATTCAGTGATACACTGTGACTCAGATTTTGGCTTCTTAAATTCCTTTATCATTACTGCTTTTATATCATCCAATGCATGGTTATGAGTGCTGGAAAACTTCATGAACCAGGGCAAAGCACGGTCTCTAAAAGAAGTAACCAGCTACGCTCTTTTTGTATCTTGATCTGTAATGGTCTTAGCAGTCCACACTGCTTCACATAAAAACTAGAACTGTTATGGATCCTCTAATCCAGTTCCTTTGAAAATAGGTAGCTTAATGTCATCATGCATGTGGGCCATATTGGATCTAGGGGGGGTTGGAGGAGGACTAGAAATAGGCGGGGGGGAACTTACTGGGGTAGACTGACCTACGACAGGAATACTCGGGCTAGGGTGACTTTCAGACTGCGACGGGTTCTCTGGGATAATGGGTCTTCGCTGCGGGGTTACAGGAGGGTTTCCAACAGAAGGGGTTTCTTTGGGTTCTGAATCGGTGGGAATTACAGGGGGATACTCGGTATGCTGACCCTGGGAATAGGATCCAAAATCTTTCTTGTACCTTTTGCCACTTCGCAGCAAACCACTTTGCTCGTCGAAGGTATTTTCACTTGCAACCATAGGTTAGTAATAATAAATATAACAATCTGCTTTAATTAACAATATACCTTTTTCAGCTAATAGCATTTTAATTCTCACACTAAATGAATTCAAAAACTTACCCCTTGGTCCTTTGAAAAACTGTCGCTCGGCTTCACTAAAGGAAGTACTCGTGTCGATGGCGAACTCCATCACAAATGCTTCAAGGGTTCGCGTTGTCCAGAAATCAACAGCGCGGGAAATCTCGTTTTTCACCCTTTTCAGTATATTAATTCTTGTGGGGGTCCACTCAGGAAACTGACGTTCTTGGAAGTTCATCCTTCTCTCTGTTAACCTGGATAACCACTGGTGCAACTCTATGTGGATACTATCAAAGAAAATTTCATAAACGTCACAAAAAACATACCTTTGTAAAAATTCGTTTGCACTATGACGCGGATCTTTGTTCTCTTGCTCAGCAAATTTCAGATAAGTCTCATCAAGCCAATCATCGATTTCCTTTACAGAGGGTCTCCAAAACATAGCCCTTGAGGTACAACGTAAACCCCTCTTGAGAAGATACTGATTTCAACCGATAATGGAACCAATTTGTTGGGGTATAGGGCAGACCCGGGCTTTATACCATTAACTTCGCACCAACAAAAGACCCACAATGTTGGCCCTTTTGGCAACAACCTGTGAACAGGTTGCAGTCTCACTCGAAACAGCTATGGGATGCCACAGAATCAGGTTTCTGCAAGCAGAAGAGGAATATTACTGTACCTTTATCCTTTAATAATCTATATTCATATAACACAGAGCTTCAACATTCACATATATAACTTTGCAGCTAAATAAACAGATAGTGACTTGCTTAACCCTTTACTGGGAATTCACAGCGAAGTTATTTAGTTAGCAGTGATCTTATTTATCAGATATATATTTATCAATGCATGAAAGAACATAACAGAAACAACACAAAGAACCACAACACCAGATATAATGTGGTTCACCCCCAGTGTAGGGGCTACATCCACAGAACTGTGTTTATTCAACTCTTTACTAAAATCACAGTTCTGGTCTGCGCACTCAGCTGCAGATCCTTTCCAGTACTTAAAGCCGCGCACACAGCTGTAGGCCTCTGCGCACACAGCTATAGATTTCGTTAATCACCCAAAACCCTCTGCGCACACAGCTGCAGAGGTCTTCCACGCACACAGCTGGGACTTAACCTTCTTACATACAAGCCTTAGCTTCGCATCAATTCATCTTACACCAAAAAGCCTAAACTGACTTCTTTACAAGAGTGCTTATTTATAGTGCACTCATTACAAAACCATGGGCTTAAACCATGGGCACCTCGAACCCCAAACAAGGAGGAAAAAATTTCTCCATTCAATTTAGCTAACTGAACTGCACCACCATCGGTAACTTTCTGAACTATGTATGGTCCTTTCAAATGTGTCTTGAACTGACCTACGAACTTCATGAATTTACAATCGTACAAGAGCACAAGATCACCATTCTGAAAATTCTTCTTCTTAATGTGTCTATCATGTCATGCTTTTTCTCTAGCTTTCTGTACTTGCTGTTGGAACCCTGCAATGAATCTGTCTTCTTCTAGTTCCAGTACCTTCGTCGGCCTTTCATGCAACGCGGCTGGATCATCCATCTCCGTGAAGGTAGATATTCTGAGGCTAGGAACAATGTACTCCATGGGCATAACTGCTTCCTGTCCATATACCAGAATAAAAGGTGTGCAGCCTATCAACTTCTTGCAATTGGTTCTATAAGCCCATAATACTGCTGGAATTCTAAGATCCCAATCATTTATGTTAGCATTGCAAACCTTCGTCAGAGCGTGCTCAAGAATCTTGTTAAAGGATTCGACAGTTCCATTTGCTTGAGGATGGTAGGCAGTACTCTTCTGATGATATACTTGCAATTCTTCAGTCAATGCTTCAATAATATTATTCATAAAATGTGAGCCTTGATCACTCATAAGAATTCCAGGACACCCAAACCTCGACAAGATATTATGAAATATAAACTTCGCAGCTGTAGCAATGCTACAATCCTTGACTGGTTGAGCTTCAGCCCAATGAGTAGGTAGTCAGTTGTTGTAATAATGTATCTTGCTCCAGATTTCTTTGCAGGGGGATTGATTGGTCCAACAAAATCAATAGCCCATTTTTCAAATGCTTGTAAATTTACCTGTGGAACTAGAGGCATCTCATCTCTCCTGGATGGTTTTCCTGTCCTCTGATAGATATTACAGCTAAGGCAATACTCTCTTGCATCCTTATGAATCATAGGCCACCACAATCCAGCTGTCAGAATCTTTTGTGCCGTATCTTTTCCTGCATAATGACCTCCTGCTGATCCAGAATGTGCCTCAGCCAGAATCAGTGGCTTTTCATGCTCTAGGACACATCTACGCAGTATGTCATCGGGTCCCATCTTATATAGCTATCCTGCTATCAAGGTAAAGTCAGCTGCTCTAACCACCAGCTTCTTCTTCTGCTGTGTTGTCATCTCAGAGGGTGCAAAACCTATAGACAAGTACCGAACAATATCCTGAAAATAGACATCAACCATCTGGATGGAAAACAACTGGGCATCAAGAAGACATTCGTCCAAACTAGTGGGTTCTTCTCCTGACTCGAGCCTCAACAAGTGGTCAGGCCCCAGGTTCAGTCTTCCTGGCTTAACAATGATCTCAAAGTCATACTCTTGAAACAAAATCAGCCATCTGCATATCCTTCCACCTAACATAGGCTTGTTAACCAAATACTTCAAAGCAGAATGGTCAATGAACATCTTAAAATGAGATCCTAACAAATAATGTCGAAATGTCTACAAAGCATAAAGCATAGCTAGACCTTATCGTTATGTCGTAGTATAATTCTTTTCTGCTGTGGACAATTTTCTACTTGCAAAAGCAATAGGGTGATCAATATTACCTTCACCTAACTGAGCCAATACTACACCCAAAGCAATGGAAGATGCATTGACATGAACATGAAAATCCTTATTCCAGTCAGGGAATACTAAGATAGGGGCAGTTACCATCTTTTCTTTCAAAATGTACATGCTTTCCTGACATTCAGGTGTCCACTCAAACTTAATATCTTTCTTCAATTTATTTTCCATAGGGGCTGTAATCTGAGCATATCCTTTAATGAATTTCCTATAATATCCAGTATGAACAAGTGTAGTGCGAATTTGCTTAACAGACTTCGGAGGTGGGAAGTCTCAATAATGGCTATCTTCGCATGATCCACCATCAATCCTTGCTTGCATACAATGTGACCTAATAGAATTCCAAAAGGTGCACAAAAGATACACTTCTTCAGGTTCAATGAAATCTGATGCTGTCGGCACTTGTCTAGCATAAATCTTAAACTGGCTATATGATATTTCAATAACCCAAAGATGGTCCAATCATCAAAGAAAACTTCTAAGAACTTATGTATAAATTCCTTAAATGCAGATATGACTACTCTGGAAAACATAGCAGGTGCATTCTTCAATCCAAAGGGCATAACAATATACTGAAAAGATCCCATTTCTGTAGCAAAGGTTGTTTTATGTCGATCCTTTGGAGCAATTCTGATCTGATGGTAACGTGAAAATCCATCAGTGAAAGAATACACTTCTTGACCTCCGACATTGTCTAAAACTTCATCTGTAAAGGGAGTAGGAAAATGATCATGTAAACAGACATCATTCAGCTTCCTCAGATCAACACAGATTCTGATTTCTCCCTTGGTCTTCTTTTCTTGTACCACCATAGGGCTGACCCATTCGGACTCTTCGATAGGCTCAATGATTCTTGTAGCGAGCATCTTATCTAGCTCCATCCTTACTTTTTCTTTATACTTAGGGTTCAACTGATAAGGGCGCTGCTTCACAAGCTTCACATCAGCTTTCAAAGGTATTTTTATCACTCCTATATCACCAAGGATGCCTTCCATTTCTGAGAACTTTGTCGAAAATAAGTCCTGATACTCATGGAGGATTTCAGTCACTTTGCTCACCATTTCTTCGTCCCAATAATCTCCAATGGTAGCGTACTTAGGAATTTCTTCTGATACAATGTTTACTTTCCTTCTCTTCAAGGGTTGAGTTACTTCAGGTGATTTGACTGTTGGTCCATGTACTTCGCAATGTCCTTCTGACTCAGGAATATTAATGTTGTGAGGGTCATCTTCTTCATCAATGGCGAGGTTATAGCATTCTACTGCATTAGCTTCTTTTTCCTTCCAATCAAGTTGGTACTCGGTTATTTCTTTATCATCAAACATCTTAGTATGGATCAACCTAATAGCTACGTCCAAAGTAGGGAAAACCTCATTAAGAGAAAATGTGAGCACAAAACTATTAGCAAGGCTAACCCAACTTACAGTACCATGGCGAAGCTCCACCTTCGCATACCAGTTCTTTGCTACAGGTTCCAAAGTGTGTACAAACCTATGTACCCATTCTTCATAAGGTACATGCTTCCATGCTTCATAACACTACTCCAAATGTTCCCGAGCGCTAGTCTTACCATTGAATATGCTTCATACCTCCTGAGGTTGATCCATGAACCTCAGGCGAAGAAACTTTTGACAAGCTCTCCAACTATGAATATACTTTTTATGACCATCCACCATCGGGAAGCTGTCGCTCTGAATACTGAATCTAGAGTCTCCATTTTCTGTGGATCTGGTACTTGCTCTGAGAATTGTACAATAAAATATTTCGGGTCTGTCAAGCCATCAAAAGTAGGTAATATTATTGTCTTTGAGCCAACCCATCTGATAGACTTAGTAATTCTTGCACATCGATGTCCATGTAGCTCATAAAGTCGATTCTGCCAATTCTCTAGGCTTTCGTCTGAATCAATCATGTAAGAACTGTCACACTGCCAATCCATTATACCTTCAGCAGTAGGGTTAACATAGTCTTCTTCTTTAGCTGTGATGTTGTAAATATGATCCAAAACATCCTGATCTTCATCTTTGAATGGCTCTGTATACCTTTCTCCTTGAGAAGGGTCCAACGGTACTATGACTCTCAATCCTTTTCCTTCAAAAGTAATCTGTCTATTCTTAAGGTTGATTACTGCATGATTGTCTAGTGCCCATTCAATTCCTAGCAATGCTGGATAGGGGTTTCTATCATCAATTATTTCAATGAATTCAAAATCTGCTAAGGTACTGACTCCATCAATATCCACTGGTACACTAGGGAATCTTCCCAAGGGCACAATCTTCTGTTGATTGGCTAATCTCAACTGTATAGGGGACCATTCAAGTGTAGGTTTTCCCATTTGTTCCCATGTCTTCTTATTTAGGACATTCACTTTTGATCCCAGGTCTAAAATGATATCAGTCATGTCATAATATCCTATCTGAGCATGCAATCTCATTTCTCTTCCAGTCCTTCTAACTCTATTAATAGTTTTTCCTCTATCAGAGCGTCACTAAGGTTCGCAAGACTCAATAACTTTCTGTAACTCATTTGAAGCATTCTGATTTCTTAATAGCTTCATACAACTCTGTAAAAATGATGTCAGGGTACTTACTTGATCCGACGAAGCTTCTCGAAACTTTAACTGCTATTGATGTTGTTGCGTAGTTTCTACTGATGTTCTCGGATCATCAAAGTCTTTTTTAGCTTCCATAAATGTTCCTTTTTCTCTTCCAACATCGAAGGCTGGAATTTTCTCTTGGGTCTTATGGACCCAAGCCTCGTCAGGCTGTTTCCCCTTATTCTACACCTACGTCGTAGTTCCACTCCTTGTAACAACGTTAATGGCTGGGATAGGTCTTTTCTCTACATCAATCATTTGAACATTCTGAGTAGGAGTGCCATTTCTTTCTTGTATATTGGCTATCAAATGTGCGCATTGCTCAATCACATGATTGACTTCTCTACAATATCGACATGTTGTAGTTGGGTTCTGACAGTCTCTAGCTACATGTCTCACCTGATTGTAGTTATAGAAAATAATCTGGCCCCATCCTCTTCCAGGAATACCACCACAACCACAACCTCTGAATTTCCTCGACCTGGTGTACCACCACGGTAACCATATCCATCGTTGCCTTGTGCATCGGTTTGTACCCTATAAGCATCATAGGTCCGCTCTCTCATGAGGTCAAAGCTATGACATTTGTCTTCAGTGTGTCCAACTGATTTACAAAACTTCCAATAGGGATTATTAGGTACTTGAACATATCTATGCAGCAAATAGCAATATTTAGGTCGATACTGGCCAGTTGTTCTACAGATCTCACAATATAGGACATTAGGGTTAAACGGGTTCAGTGCACCAGTATTCAAATAATTTCTTAATGCAAGACATTGTTCTTTGTCATGACCTTCTATCTTACATCATGTACACCAAACCTCTTCTCGAATAGATTTCCCTTTTTTCATGTTGCGAAGCTCCAAAGCCATTTCTGCTAACTGCGCCTCTATCTGGGTTATGCTAGAATTATCTCCAACAGGAGTTGTTTCAATTTTCATAGCAATTTCCAATGCCTCTTGCTGATCAGCAACCTTCTGTTGCATAAGTGGAGTCCTGATATGAGGCAATAGTGCTGCAATGAACCATTCTTTATGTTGTTCTGTTCCAATAGTGAAACTAACTTGATCCAACAGAACCTTGAACCTCTGATCAAAGTCCCAAACTAATTCACCTCGCTTTTACTGAATTTATTTCAGTTCAGTTATACACTGTGACTCCAATTTAGGCTTCTTGAATTCTTTGATCATTGCTTTATTAATATCATCAAAGGTATAGTTTTGAGTACTGGAAAACTTCTGAGTACTAGAAAACTTCGTAAAACAGGTCAAAGCTCGGTCTCTGAAAGAGGTGACCAGCTGCGCTCTTCTTGTATTTTGATCCATAATATTCTTGGTAGTCCAAACAGATTCGCATAAGAACCAAAACTGCTCTGGATCCTCTGATCCAGTCCCTTTAAATATTGGTAGCTTGATATCATCATTCATATGGGCCATAATAAATCGAGGGGGGGGGGGGGGGGGGGGGGGGGGGAGGAGGAGGAAGACTGGTAACAAGGGGAAGGGAACTTACTGAGGTAGAATGACCTACGAAAAGACTACTCGGGCTAGGGTTACTTTCATACTGCGAAGGGTTCTCAGGGATAACAGATCTTTGCTACGGATTTATAGGAGGGTTTCCAACAAAAGGGGTTTCTTCATATTCAGATTCTTCTAGACTTAATGAGGTATAATCGGTATGATGGCCTAGGATATAGGATCCAAGAGTTCCCTTGTATCTTTTACCATTGCGAAGAAAACCACTTTTCTCATCGAATTCACTTTCGCTTCCAAACATAGGTTAGTAGCAATAAATCTAGCAATCCGATTGGATAAGCAATATGCCTTTCTCAGCCAAGAGCATTTTAATTTTCAGACTTAATGAATTCAGGTACTTACCCCTTGGTCCTTTGAAAAACTGTCTTTCTGTTTCATTGAAAGAAGTATGTGTGTCGATGGCGAACTCCATCACAAATACTTCAAGGGTTCACATTGTCCAGAAGTCAACAGCTCTTGATACCACATTGTTCACACTTTTCAACAGCTTAATTCTTTCTGGGGTCCGGTCAGGAGATTGATTTTCTTTGAAATTTGTCTTTCTTTCTATCAACCTAGATAACCACTGGTGCAATTCTATGTGGATACTATCAAAGAAAATTTCATAAATATCACTAAAAACGTACCTTTGGAAGAAGTCATCTGAGCTGCGACGAGGGTCTTTATTCTCTTGTTCAGCAAATTTCAGATAAGTATATTCAACCCAGTCACTGATTTCTTTTACTGAGGGCCTCCAAAACATATCCCTCCAGGTACGATGTAGATCCCTCTTGAAGTAGATAATGGTTCAACCGGCAACGGAACCAATTTGTTGGGCACTAGGGCAGACCCGAGTTCTTATGATTTTATCTTCGCACCAACAAACAGACCCACAGTGTTGGCCCTTTCGGCAACAACCTGCGAACAGGTTGCAGTCTCACCCGAAACAGCTATGGGGTGCCGTAGAATCAGGTTTCTGTAGGTGAAAGAGGGATATTACTGTACCTTTAGCCTTAATAAATAATAATCATGCAATACAGAGCTTTGACATTCACTTAAATAGCTTCGTAGTTTAGATAAAAAGACAGTTTCTTGCTTAACCCTTAACTGGGAATTCACAGTGAAGTTAATACTTAGCAATTTATCTTACTTTATCATTCATCCACTAATCAAATGCATAAAAACATAAAAGAAACAAAATAAAAAGAACCACCACAACACAAGATATATGTGGTTCGCCCCCAGGGTAGGGGCTACATCCATAGAACTACGTTTATATTCAACAATTTGCAAACAACACAGTTCTGATCTGCGCACTCAGTTGTAGATCTTCTCAACAGCCCAAAACTGCGCACTTAGCTGCAGAACCTTTCTTCCAAAACCCTCTGCGCACTCAGCTGCAGAGTTTGTCCATGCACTCAGCTGGGACTTAACCTTAAACCCAAAAATAGACCTTAGCTTCTTCGCATCACATCATCATCATAACACAAAAGCTTCTTTTTACTCCTTTATATAAGTGCCTATTTATAGAAGTGCACTATTACAATACCATGGGCTTAAACCATGGGACATTTACAAAAGGAGGGGCTTCGACCCAACCCCGAAGCCCCTAAGACTATTTTGGACTACAACTCCGCTTACAAGCTTCGCACCAAAACTGTGGAGTTGCCAAAATTAAGGACCTTCAAGGTCCGAACCCCAACACTAGTCTCTTCTCCTTCCTCAACTATGCGCTACACTTGAGTGTGTATGAGTTGTGTGATAAATAGAGACTCCAGTTCTCTATTTATACTAATCCTGACATGACTAAATCCCTACTAGGGCCGACCTCTACTAGGAGATTCTAATAACCCTAGTGCCCCAGAACTGCGGGGACTTTAACCCTTAGACAATCAAAGTGTTACCCACAATGACTTGACATGAATTGTTTACATTATTGATCCTCCCGATAAAAACATCAGGGCATGACAACATAACTCAATTACATTATAGATACATCCCAGAATAAACATCGGGTCATAATACATAAGATACATAGATGAATACATTCCAAAGTTACAAATACATAAACAGTTGAGTTCATTACTCCATCACTAACCTAACTGAACCCTGAGTGAACTAAGATACCCTAATTGCTTGTTCCAACTACATACAATCTCATGTGAATGATTATAGGTGCATGCATGTGATCCAGACACTCCAAAGATTCATCTAGTGTGCATGAGGCTAACTAGAGCCTTGTAAGTGAACTGGCTTATGCATGCATGAGTTCTAACTCACACTTAACCGAACCAGACTGAACTAAACTGGAGAGGGTACCATTTAGGCCATGCATGTTAGTAGTAGGTCCCTGGTAGCTAAGAAGCTCTAGGGTGACCTAGGAGGCCAAATTGGATGCAATCTGGACCTGTTGACTCATGAATTCATAGCTTTTCCTACTGGTGCCTCCATGCAGATCTACATTCAATGGTTTACTTTATGTAATGTGATGCTAGAAGCAATTTTCAATTCACTGGACTGAAATTTTCTTATGGTTTATCCAACACATGGTGAGTTCATGTTTGACTCAGTCAGGAATCAAACATGAACATACTATCATGAAATGTAAAAGGTATGGTTCCAAAGGCTAGGAAAAATACGATGAGATGTATGATAATTACTTGTCTTAGTTCATCAAGATACAAATTAACCTTCTACTAACACTTGTTAAGTTAGAAGAACCACACTAAGGTTGGTATACGAGACAACCAACAATTTAAGGCACATCAATCAATATAAATTATACATGTAACATCTTATGCCAACATACTTTCATACTAGAATACTTGCAATGAGTAAATGAAGGTTAGAAGATGTCACATCACTAGAGGATTAGGCATTGAATCTGGCTAGGCATATAAAGGAATATGGACCATCTGACAAGGTTGGAGGATCTCAAACACATGATAAGTAGTGAATCAATATATCTCACATCAAAACTCTCATCAAAGTCACCTAGCTGAAAACGGGGGTAAAAGGGCTCTTTTCTGGTATTTGTGGAATTTCTCACATAAAAGGGGGAGATTTCTTGGCATCTGTACCATTTTGATCCTAATCTAAAACCTCAAACTAATTCTTTTGAATAACTCCAGTTGGTTTCCATACCTTTTTGGGTCAATTTGATGTTCTCTCTTCCCCTTTTTGTTATTTAAATCCCTTGTCTTCTCATTTTGTTTTGCAGCTTGTAAGGACATTTTCTCTCCATAGTTGTGACAATTCCTGTGCTTGAAATGGATGGATTTATAATCTTATGAATTGGATGTGTACTCTTTCCTTCAGCTTGATTGAAATGATATCATGGATTAGCTGTCCAAGTCCATATTGAAACAAATTCTTTCATAAGCAACCATCTTTATTTCCTGATTTATCTGTGACCCTTGAGGATTTGATGGAGGCAGCAGGACTATTGCGAGTTAACTTGAAACAATAATCATTCAAAAATTCAAGGGGAAGGAATGGTAATATGACCCAAAATGGTGTAATGGTAAGGGTCTCCATGTGGTGTTCGAATCCAGTAGACCAATACCACATAAATAACCCTGATCGATTCAAGAGGCATGGCCCTTAGTTGAAAATTCACTACATTTTCTTGTGGATGCTAGGATAACCAGGAAGTATTCTCTACCAAGGAGTGAAACCATTATCTCTTCCTTTGTCTTCCAATTTGATGAGATCCATCTCATGAGGGTTTTTTCAATACGTCTGAGGGCCATAAATTTGCATATCAGGACCCCCGTTTGATCAAAAGGTTGCTAATAAACTCACAATTTTCTTTGGATCAATCAAGTTTTCTAGATTCAAAGTTGGCCTTATCAATCATTTTTCATAGGGTCTTTCTCTCTCCCTCTGTATGCATGTCTATATAATATATTGTATGCTCAATCATACATTTACAAAGAGTTGAAAAACCTTTGTTCCTCTGCATTTATTGTGATAGAAATACAGGTTTATGGAACTTGTGCTAATTGTGTTATGGATTCTACAGATTACCTATGGGACTGTTTTGAACCTTATGCATGACCGGCAAAAGTTTCGCTTACATTCTTATGAAGTTCCATATGGATATGGAAGTGGGCAGTAGTCTGTAACTATTTTTCCAAATGTGGATTATTCCAATAGTTATTGGGCATGTTACTAAATCATTTTTTCAGATGTATCCAACTTTTTGGTTTTTGGTTTGATCTGTTAAGTGCAATTTCTAAGGGAGCTAGAGTTATTGGTAATTAGTGATTTAGGTGTTAAATTTATTATTTTATTGATAAAATGTTTGCAGTATGAAGTGATAGGAATATTTGAGTGATATATGTTGTTGGAGGTGGAGACTTATAATTTTTGTGTAGGAACATATAATATATCAAAAATCCACCTGCTGCTGGTAGGTCATAATCTATGTACAAATTCCCAGGCCTTAGTATAATCAGTTGAAATGAATTGTATGTGTTGGATTAGGAGCCAAATTTTAATACAGCCCCAAATCAAAAGTTTTTGACACTCTTTGAAAGCCAGTTTCCCATCAGTTAAGGACCTTAAACGTTTTATTTTGGTATTAATAGAATTGAGGGTTTCAACCAGTGTTTTTGAACAAAACCCATTGTAACTGTCTTGAAAACAACAAGTTAAACCTTACGAACCATTAAGGGAGGTCTTATATTCTTTTTGTTGAATTTCATACATTCTCATTTATCATGGAATATCTTGTGTTTTTTCTATTCTCATATGTGATCCAGGTGGCTGATCTGGGCCATCTCAGAAACAACTATGATTTCAGGTAGTTTTCTGGTCTTGAACTTTTGACTCATTTATTTGGGCCCTAAACAACATATTTTCATCCTGAACCCAACTGACAATTACATGTCATCATAGAATATTATTAACTGATATTTCCTCAATGCGTTTTGTTTAAATTCTTGGAACTCATATGTGGAAGTTGATGTGTCATTTGCAATCAGTTTCCTAGGGCTTGCCTTTTGCCACACCTCAGCTCCTGGGATTAAGGTTTATGTTTTTAGAGTTTTTGCACTCTAAGTTGTCTTCATACGAGTTTTTTTCCTCCTGGTTAAGGGATTCTTGAAAATGAGTGCAATCACACATCTCTTCTTAATGATAGATTCCACCATGGTAGTTGTAAATGTACAGTGTTTTTCACCATTGTCTCCTTAAAAAAAAATTGGTTTTCATTGTATTTTACTATATTTTGTTCTTCATGCAATATTGTGTGTCTTAGTTAAAACCAGATCAATATGGCTGTGCAATTAGGTTTTAGCATGATGAAGTAAATTAGTGCATTTCATATTATACATACCCAGGTCAACAGAGAGTGATGTTGAAGCCTGCATTTTTAATTCGATTGCATATATGGAGGGGATTCTTTTTGTCTTTGTCTGTTGGTAAATATCATTTAGTTGCTATTAGATAAAATATTTCTTTTGTCTATGAATCTGTATGATAAATTGATAATTTGGATTTCAAATTTATTTCTAATAAGAATTTTTTTCACTCAAAAGATTTAGAAGTAGTGAGTCTCTGAAAGTTGTAATTTATATACTAATTTATTTTGGATGTGAATTTGTAGATTGTAAGACCAATACCTGAATCATCAGAAAACCAAGGTTATGTAATTACAAGAGGAACAATTATTTGTTTGCAACACATGAAAACACGTAGATGGATACAGAGTCATTTGCATGCATCACCTATTTCTGGTAACTTGGAGGTGAGTAATTTTTTTCTAGTTATTTGGGCATGCCCATAACATCTAGATAAGATAATAGGATAATAATATAATGTATTGATGTTAAAAAAAAGACAATAAAAATTTCAATGATACTTCTACGTACAATACTGCTAGATCCAAAGATTGAGTGCAAAGGCCGCTCCTAGAAAAGCATGATAAGGAAACCAAGAAATATTAGTGCCTGCTGATGATTAAAAGTGCACAATGGAAGTTGTATTTTTAAGTTCAGTGTAGTGAATGGGAGGGTGAAATGCATCTCTAGTCTTATGCCTAGAAGAGAATCGAGATAACAATGTATCACAAGCATGATGTGTAAAATAACTAAAGTATTTTTCATGTTGCTTACATTTGGATAAAAATGGCATATATGCTATTAAATTCCCATGTGCCAAATGATAATCCTTGTGAAGGCACTGTCTAATGCCGAACATTTGTGAAATATTCCTATGTGGTAATGGGATGTTTTCAATCACCTACTTTGGTAGACATTAGTTTCTGATTTGGTAAGGTTGAAGCCTCCCACTTGGTTGCATGGAATCTCTTGAAGGGTGTATCTTGTTAGGATCAAATATTGGTGTGCATGATTTTATGAGGGTTGCAAAAATGGTAGCTAGTTTTATAAGATACAAATAAGAATTATGAGTTTTTATACTTTAAGTAGCCAAATGCAAGAATGGTATGTTGGTGGCAGTCACCAAATTTTAATCTTGATAATCTCCCTTGTTCTTAGCTATATTTATACATCTTGTTAGAATGCTTTAGTGGGTGAGCTTCTCTATCCCTGTTGATCCTACCATTGAGACTCCAAATTACTTACGTGAAGTGTATCACGGTTCAATCTATTATGATCAAAATACACCAAGGAGTACTTGGCATGCAAGAAAATGGGGACTCTGGCATCAAATGTCGTGTTGTACTACACTACAATAAATGATACTCTATATTCTTCCTAGGTCATTTGCATCAAAGACTATATCCTTGGTTTTCTATTGTACAAAAATTCCCTCATAACATGCCACCGACTATAGAGTGCCCAGGAAAAAAGGGACTTTGGTTCTTCTTCTTTCTTTTTTCCAACAGGAGGTTCTAGATGCCCTTTCCTGCCTTTTGAAGGGAATTGAAGAGTTTATGGAAGATTTCAGGTTGATGATGTTCCTCCTGGATTAGTTCTTTCTTTTCTATGAAGGATGTCTCTCTTTTGGCCTTAGTCAACATGCATAAGACATTTTGTGACCACAAATCAGTATAATGCTCTGATCCCACTCTTGTTTTACCTAATTTGGCCTATTTGGATGCCTTTTTCTTTAACTTTTCTATTTTTATGTTCCATTCAAGCATTTTTGAGATCTAGAACTTATGTAATATTGTTCTATGTCGTAATGAAAAGACACTACCAAAATTAACCTGTAATTCGGACCAGTAGCTATTAGAAATGTATTGGCTACTAAGCTCTTTTCCTGTGTCTTACAGATCCAAAGATTCAATAGCTCAAATTTGGACAATCCCAGAAGGTCCATGTGGATATGTCATCCCGATTGGGCCTCCAAAAGAACTTGTTTTAGAACATTTCAAGGGTAAAACAAATGAACAAAACAAGGAAGTGACAACCCTTGATTGGAATGTGAGTTATTCAATTTTATATTATGTGAAGGAGAATTTATATATTTTGGTTTCTAGTTTTGAAAGAGAATCTTGTGAATATCCTAATTTTCATGTACTGCTAGAATGGTTCAGGAAGAAAGGACACTACTTGCAACTGGTTTTTATGAAGTACAAGCAAAGATTTGGAGTAAGGATGGTAAGGCTAGCCTTGATTTATTTGTTGTCATTATATACTTATTCAACGAATATACCTTCTCGACATATATTTCGTTCTAGATATTAACATTGCTCTTTCAAATATGACTGTCACTCAGGCTATGCTGGGCTTATATGTTTCAAAAAGAACATTTGAAGGTTATCAAACATGCGGAAATATTTTATATTCCCATTGTTGCTTTGGTGTTAACGTTCAAGCTTATGTTTACCTTGTGGTGGGTTTAACTACATCTGGAGTTGAATTGGGTAAACAGATGTTGATTTCAGGGAATCAATTACGATGTTTTTTTCTTTTTCTACTATCTAGTGGATTCCAGCCTCAAGGACGACATTTGTTGATTATCTGCAACCAAGTGAAATTTGTTTTCGGAAAGAATACATTACCTGGTGTTTGGTGTCTTGTTTGCATCATATGACTTCATCGTTTGAGATGAACTCTAAAGGTGGATTGCTATGGTGTCCATCAAGAGTAAATATTGACTAGTCTATGCATTTTATTACATGAAATATTAGCAACCAGTTATCCTCACCTGCTACAAAACCTAGGTTATACTGGGCATTCATCATTGGGTGTCTTGGATATGTTCCACATGTGCCATGGGTGGGTTGAAGATTTTCCCAGGACACCCCGTTGTGATTGGGGATTCTAGTGTATCTCCTTTCCATAGAGCACAACATCTCTTACCCTACTAGATTCCAATTATAAATGAAAATAAATGTTCTTGTTGATTTTTTTCCTTTACTATATTATAAGCAGAACTAGACCAACACACTCCCAAAGAAAAATACTCTTATATTTTATTCTTCAGCATGTATTCAATTTCTTACAAATGGTCCATGGGCCATTTAATTATGTTGTTTGTAATAGATTTGTTGTTACATCTCATATTCATATTTTTGTTTTGGCTTGCTTTGTTCCTTGACTAGGATAATTTAGGAACACATTGAATAAACATAAAGGACCCATTTTCTCTATTAATTGGAACACAAAAGGAGACTTCCTTCTTAGTGGAAGCGTGGATAGAACTTCAATTATATGGGATGCCAAGATAGGGGAATCAAAACAAAAATTTGAGTTTCATTCATGTTTGTGATAATCTGGAAGGATACTTGATACAAAACAAAGTCTTCCATTTCATTCATCTTGGTTGCTTGTGTATTTACAATAACTAAGAATCAGGTGAAACTTTTGTCACTAAATGAAGATATCTTTTGTGCAGCACCCATTCTTCATGCTTATTGGCGCAATAATGCCTGCTTTTCTATGTGCTCCACATACAAGATGATATATGTGTGTAAATGTGGGGAAAATTTCCCAATCAAAACTTTTTCTAGGCATCAGGTTTGTTTCTTTATTTACAGTGCAATTTCTATGAGAGGTTGGATTCTTTATAGACTTGCTTTATGGGGATAGATTTCATGTCACTAGTTTGCTTTTCTTGGATGAGGACTATATACCACATTACTTAAGATCCTTGTGATCAATTCTCTCTTATTTTTGTATTTATGGTTTATTAGCAGTTAGTAACTAAAATGTTTGACTAAATAGTTAAATTTTTTAGCATTATAAATCCTCCATTTGATTGGGGGTTGTTTAAGTCTGAGTTCAAACATGGTATTTTAAAAAGTGCTTTTCCTCTTTCTCTTTTTTGGTTTTGGTTATTCAATTGACTACCATTATTTTTCATGTTAGTTTCTTTGGAGGATATGATCAATCTGACACTGGAGACTATTGGAGGTGAACTGATTCTACTTTCAACTTGTAGGCTGGTTAGGTTCTGAGATTCATTTCTGTGTACCTTCTTAAATATGTGCATACTATAGAACATGATCATTAATGTCCTAATTATGCTCACAGGCTTGAGATTGAAGGAAAATAGAAAGTATGGATGCAAGATCAAAAGATATGGTTACAACACATTGATACTAGTGGTTATCTACGTAGTCATGATAAGAAGTACACTCACATAGTTGGTGGCCAGCAGGAGGTGTGTTACTCTTTTATGAGACAACTCAAGTGTAGATTGTTTTCTTAATCAATTTTGGCAGTTGTAAAATGTAAAGGTTGGCTATACACCTCTGACATTATTACTTTTTAAAAAAAAATTGGCCCATTTTATGATTGGAGATATCTTTTGAACATAATGGGGTTGTCTTGACTTGGCTAACTCTTTGTTAGCAATCACTCCTTTCTATCACAAACTCTTGTTTCGATTATAGGAAAAACTACATGTATGTAATGGATCTCTGTTGTTTTATGAGTATGGTGATGCTCCATCTAAAAGTAGCTTGGAGCAATTTGTTGAGTTCTCTGAAACAAGTATCAGTTTAGTTCTTGGAAGAAACCTCAAGGTAAAGGTACTAGACTTTCCCACTTCTTTGGGAAGAAGGAATGCGATATCTTTAGCTCATGGAAATTTTTGGAGTGCCATTGTCTAAACATTGTAGTTCGAAATGAAGAGAAACTCAACTTGAGGATATGCCAATACATGCATGCCCTCCTTGGGATCTGCAACTAAAACTAAAAAACTCCTCAAGCATGTGTGCTCTAGCTAATTACAAAAACTAGGAGCAAACAAAATGAAACAAAGAGGGTAAAAAGGGATACAAAACTAGTAGTAAAAGCTATCCTCAAGGAAACAAAAGGATACAAAAATAGGAGTCCTAGAGAGGACAGGAACAAAAAGATATATATCCTTTGGGTGTTTGAGCTTTGAAAAACTTGTCAAAAATGTTATAGGCGTTCTATCGAGGTGCAAATGCAAACCACAATGTCATTAAGGTATTCTACGTCAAAGTTATTTGTGAAGAGTTGGAGGATGCTTATCAAATGCATAAATGTTGAATGTGCATTTTTCAAGCTAAAAGGCCTCTAGGACTCTCACCTCTATATCGTTTTTCTTGAATGCTGCAATACACCAAATTTATCCCCTAGTAAATAAAGTGGCCAAGAATAAAGCTATGCTATGCTTATTTGGTGTAGTTGGCATAAATGGGGGTGGATTAGTGAAGGCCTGACTATTTGGAATTATTGCAGAAACATACCCTATGTTATAATGTTGTACTAATGGAGAAAAGGGTTCCACTCTCATTCATTATTTCCACCCATTTGGGTTTTGAGAAGATCTCTCATACCCGGTGTAGCATTCATGGGAGATAGGATTTAAATTCCATCTATGTTTTATGGTATATTGGGTTATACCATTATTGTGCAAGATGAATGGTGAGGAATAGCATATACAAAACTTTCTAGCATCCTGGCACAGTAGGTTCTAGTACCAATATCTATTGTAGTAGAAATTTGTAGAGAGGATTCATAGCTCTAATCTGGTTGGGGATGGAAGAGATTGGGATAAACTAATATGTGAGTGTTATAGGTCTTAGTTGGACCTAATAACATACTTGTATTAGAATTTCCTTGCCTATTCTAGAGTGGCTAGCAATAATTTTGAGATTGACCATCAAATTTTGTGGCCAAAAGTGTTTCTCATGGCTAATTAACCATAAAATTTATAAGCCTACCTAGATATATTTTCCCCATTTTATAATTGTTTGATATATATGTATTATCCATTTGACACATGTTTTGATTACTAGCAGGATATGGGCATACCTGTTGGAAAATTATATCTGTACACTACACTTGGTGGAGTTTGTCCTTCAAGATCCTATTTTGCAGGTATGCTTGTTGTTATCTAGCATGTTTTATAAAGCATTTTTGTTATATAAATGTCTATCTTCATACTTTATGCCATACATAATGCCATAGGTATTCTATCTACAAAGGTGAATTCTTGTCTATAATGTGCTTATGGTTTTGCGGCTTAGTTTCCTTGATGCTTCACTTACCATATAGCTAGTGTTTCAGCGTTTTCAATATATGATAATAACATCAGGGACTCTCAGCCTTATAGATCTATACCCACATCTGTTGAATTTCAATCCTATTATTTCACAGACCCTTACAATGCCTTTAACAAGAGAAGTTATATTTAACATATTAAAGTTGAATATTTCCAGATAAGTTATATGTAGATGCACCTGGCTACTATGGGTGCAATCAATTTATTTTTTCACAAGAATGCCTTCCTTACTCAAAAGTTGGAGGGAAGCAATGAGTATTACAAAGCACTCTATCATCATGATTCAGCTCTCCATGGTCGTAAATTGGCCAACTGCCTGTCTCAGACATTTTTAAAAGGGAACAAGACAGAGAAAAATGCACAGTTGGGATAGTAAGTTCTACTTCCTTCTCTATTAATTATATTGCACATCAATTTGCAATGATCCCAAAATAAAATAATTTAGGTTGATGTTTTTAAAACCTAAGAATGAATCAATTCATTTTCCAATAGATCATAGATATGGTATTTCATGGTAGGATATTGTACAATTAATGCACTAGTTTTCTAGTTTTCAAAGGTGTTACTGAAGTTCAATATAAAAATTACTAAAGCTCCATGTTATTGTAATTTAATCAGTCATTTGGCTCCTAAATTCAGAAGGAATCGATTAATTTTTCAATAGATCATAAATATGATAATCCATAGATTTTGGACAATTAAAGCTCTGCCTTTCTAGTTTTGAAAGATCCCTGTTATTGTAATTCAATGAGTCATTAGACTCCTAACTTTCTGTAGCATGGTCTGGATAGTTTGTTCTACACCAGGGTTCAACTGGGCACTCACAACATAACTTACTTGTAGCACTTTACACTGGAAGTAATGTGTTCTGGGTGACTTGTGATTGGGCACTCCCAACGTAATCTTACTTGTAGCACTTGACACGAGTAGTAATGTGTTTTGGGTGACTTGTGATTTCCAAGTGTGTGCTACTACTTCTATCTATGGATTAGTATGTATTGCATTTTTTGGCTTTGCCCCGTAAAACTTACTATTACCACCTTAATGTTCTAATTCATTCTTCTTTATCAACAATTATGTTGAATTAGAATGATTGTGCAATCCATTTAGACTTATGGTTTATGAGACTAGATAGATAAATCACATGAATTTAGTCATGGGATATTGTGTTCAGTAGTAAAGATTCATCTTAACTAACTCTGGATCTAATAAACACATAAATCAAAAGAAATGATCTCAGTACATAAAATATATAAGGTTAATATGGAGCTGTTTGTTAAATTCTTTATTTGCAAAACTTCAATTTAACATATTAAAGTTGAATATTTCCAGATAAGTTATATGTAGATGCACCTGGCTACTATGGGTGCAATCAATTTATTTTTTCACCAGATCAAAATAAAATTCAATCAAGATATCTGATTGTATTTTGGTGGTTCACTTTCTCCTTCCACGGCTCCTCTACATTGAAAATAAGTCAATTTCTTTATTGTTCCCAATCCTGCATCAGTTGCAAAAATGTAAGGTACATCTGCCAATACAAGCAAAATCCTTTCCTCTTCCTTGGCATAATAGAGGTCAACAAGGTATATAGTTCATTGGAATTGCTTCATAAACTTGACAAGGCAGTTTGCTTGACTTGGTGCTATTTTATTTAATAGACTACCAACGGGAGCTTTTTATTGTTTGCAAAATATCAAAGATTCAGCCACTCATTCAAACTGAAAATTGTTTACTACTTAAGAAACAACAGGGTAAAAGATATATAAAAAACATTTTATTACTTAAGAAACAAGAGAGCAAAAGATATATAAGAAACATTTTATTACTTAAGAAACAACAGGGTAAATTATATAACATAACATAGACTACAAAAAAAATATTTGATTCACCTAATGCTTGAAATTGAATCATGTCAATCAATTCGAACTAAAATTGGTACAGTTGATTTTACCACACATGGTGGATCACACCTTTATGGCCTTCCCTGTCCCTTTGAAGACTCTTTGGACCCCATGGACCATTTTTGTAGCTTTGATGTTTCCAAGATCATCCCTAAAAACATGCATTATTTTCTATACATGACTTTTAAACCTATTCTCGTTTATATACATGGATATGACCCTCAAACCCGCATACATCGAGATGTGTGCAAAAGGCCAAATAGTTTTGGAGTTTTCCTTGATGTGGATCTGAGTCACTTGTCTCTTGGCCTTCCATATGCCTTGAGATCGGTGGGATTTGACTTTCCATTACCCCATTGAAGAACTATATAAGGAACCCTTTGGATACATTGAAAGGGGAGGAATTGAAGAGCAAGAAAACTATAGTCCATTGTTGCCGAAGCTTATACTTGATTCTACATCCCTTTGTCCCATGGAGCACTTTGTGTTCTTCAGAAGCTTGCCTTTTTCTTGTGAGATTGCTATTGAGAGATGGAGGATTGAAGTGGTGGAGGCCCAGGTGGAGGACTTAGTTTCTCCGATTCACAGACGTGCCAACAGAGGTTGTCACTATTGTAATCTCTAATTTATATTAATAGGAATATCTTTTCCTATTCAATAATGTGTATTTAAATGAGTATTGAATCTATGGATGCTTTTAAATGCTTATATGTTATTTATTGTATATGCTAGAGTAGGTCTAACACAATTATATAGCATGCTTGTCTTGTTTGATGAATGTTGAGAGAGCAAATTGCTAATACAAGCGAGAGGGGCAAAGCTCAACAGGGATCTACATCAACCATCCAGAATAAGGTATGTTTTGAGATCCTTTAGTGTTAGATGTTTGGTTTCTATTGCATATGGGAAAGGATTGATTTATGTGGTTACTCTGTCTGTTGTGGTACCCCAAGCCATAGGAAGTTTTCTCTGTAACAAAATTGGCGACCATACTAGGGACGTTCTTTGTTTTTCTTTGGGGTTTGGGGGCACAATGTGCTTGATATTTTTGACTTGCTCTTTGGTTCTCCTTGTTTCTGTGTTGCATTTTATAGTATGTTCATCCATTGACACTCCCCTTTATTGGTTTGACCCTTGGCCTGCTTTTTACCACTATCTTCTCTGTATACGCAGGTTTTTGGCCAAAAGTCGCGTACATACGTGAATTTTTTGCCAAAAGTCACGTATACATGCAGTTTTCTATCCAAAATTCGTGTATAGATGTAGCCTTTTAGCCAAAAGTCACGTACATATGCAGTTTTTTGGCAAAAAGTCGCGTATACATGTAGGTTTTTGGCCAAAATCCACGTATACATGCATATTTTTGGCCAAATGTCACATATATACGCAGCTATTCTTTAAACAGTAGCATACATCCTCCCTTTTGGTGAGTTTGATGTTGTGGAAAGTTGTCGGGTGGGTTGTGAGTGTGGTTGGATCTTCCTTGGTTTTGATGTTCTCTATTGGATGCTTCTTTTGTGACCAGAAACCATCTTTTCATTGATTTTTCTTTGAAAGTAGTTTTAGTCATTTATCTTCTTTTTTTTTCCATTACTGCATTACTCTTTTTTGTCTCAGTGTCCTGATGGGCTTTTGTTTTATACTTGCTGCAGAGACTAAGAGTTTTAGATGACTTTTATTGCATTTTTCATGCCTTTATATTGAAAAATACAAAGTATTTGCAGTCTTAGTTGCATCTTAGATATGGATTTGAGGAGGTACTTGCATTGGATTGCTTGGATGAGAGTTGTGTTTAGGATTGCATTGGCATTTGGAAAGGAATATATATTTATGCATCTCATGTAGTGGCATACCCTGTTTTTCATTCTACAAGATTGGACTTAGCATTGTTTGTTATGCTGTGCACTTTTATTTCATTACTGAGTCTTCATATCACTAGTTGCATGGTCATTTCCCTTTGAGTAATCATAGCCATTAAAATCAACACATAATTTAAAATGAACTACACATTTTTCTTTTATAGGGTTCAAAAACAAGATAAGGATTTAGATTCTTGGAATAGTTCATTGTGAGTCAATTCTCCAAGAATACTAAACACAAACAATTAGGGGTCTATCCAGGTGAGACAGTGAAATCCTTGGTTTAATTAGTGTTTCTCAGGATGCTCCTCTTACATGGGAGTTAAGCACGAGGTAGTGCATGTGATTGTGACTAGGATGACCCCTGGTTAGTTTCTGTGAGAACCAAAGATATTTCCAGGATTGTATTTGTATCTGGGGGCTCTTTTTGAGTTTTGGGCTTTGCTACCCTGCCCATATGGTCGATCCCACCTGTGACTGCCTGCCTGAGCATTTATTATATTAAGGTGACCTTAGTTTCCTTACCTAGGTTATCGAGGGGGTACTTTGCAAAGGTTATTTTGCAAGTGTCCTGTCCAGGTAGGGGTTAGATAGCACAATCGTAATATGTGTTGAAGCTGAGGGCCACTATAATTGGTTACGTACCTCCGCTTGTAGTGTATGGGAGTTTCAATCCTCTCCTAGGCGAGACATACCTGTTGCATTTGGGAGCTCACATATCCTCCCCTTGGTTTGCTTGTATCTTGGTTGTATATTTTCTTAGGAGTGTGCTCTTTGTGCGCTAGTTGGCCTTTGGGATCATGGTTACTTAAGTATATTTATGCTCTCTTGAGTTTGGGTCCTTTTATATTTGGCATGCCTAGTATCCTATCACCCATCCTTGGTCCTAATATGGACCCTGGTGTTAGACTTGGGGGAATCACAACCCCTTACCATGCTCATAGATTTGGGAATGGTCATATTCCATCCTCTATTCCATTTATGGAGGATTTTTATTCCCTTCGCTCGGTCTTTACACTAGTGGTCACCCTCACGGGGGTGGTAGTGGATATGTGAACGTTGGGTATACACTTTACATTCATTTTTATGGCCCATTGTCCACCGCACTATTTCCTTTGAATTTATTTGGCATGATCATTCCTCCCTATTCCCTATAGTTTGGATTATTTATTGACTATTTTGGGTTGTTTTGGACTAATATGGTTGTCATGTAGGGTCTAGTTTTTGTACACTCTCTCTAAGGTTTCGACCCGTTCATTCCTATCACAGGTATTATGTCTGAACTAGCATATAGGTTAGGATGTCACATCCGCTTGCACTTATGCATTGCCTTATGATCGTTCCATCTTAAACTTAGGTACAAACCCATTCCATGGTATCACGGAACCTTCATGTTGCTGTTAGAAGTGGTACTATGTGAATGGTAGAGCTTTCCTATACATGGGTGTCCTAGTTATCTCCCTTTTGCATTTGGTACCCATGCTATGAGTCCTCTCTTAGTCTCGAGAGTCCCTTTTAGTTCTACCATGTCCTTGAGCAAGAGGTTCATACTCCTCCTGAACTTTATGCTGGTCATTTCCCCGAGACACCCTTGTATATGTCAAGTTGTAATTGCATTATCATGAGTTTTGCTTGCCTTATTGATCCTTATGATGGCTTCCCTGACTTTGATTATCAATGACATAGCCTGAGCATGTCTCCTATCTAGCCAAGAAGATCCTTTTTATATATCTTTTGCAGCTTGATTCCCCATTTTTTACCGGGAAGGGATTTTCCCCCAAGTGTCGTTATCCTGCACATGTTTCCTTGCATTGAGCATACGTATGTTCCACTACTTGGAACTAATTTGTTTTCCCCTTGACACTCGTCTCCTCCTAGTTTGTAAATATAAATCACTTTTATTCTTTTTCAATATTTTCAAAATAGTTGAAAAAGTCCAAAACAAAATCAAAAAACCAAAAAGGCAGACAAGAAAAGATGTTATATTTGGCAACAGCCGACTCGTGTCACCTTCGAACAGAGAACTATATATCACATCCATTGGTGGGATTAATAGTTTGAATTTAGGATCCATACTCATTTCTATGATTTTATCTCCACTGACTAGTTAAGCTTCCAATCGCTATCGAGCCTCTGTCAATGCCTCCTATGTCGTAGAGATGTACCAATTTTGTATATTGAGTCTATGTTGCCTACATTCAGTCACCATTCATATTTATTCTCTTGTTCGAAGGAAGTTGAAACCTGAGTCAGCCATTCCCCAGTTCTCTTGACTTTGCATGTCATCCATTCCCAGTACTGATACTAGTTCATGCACATTATGATTGAGTCCTTCCACATCAGATAGCTTTGTTGAGTACCTCATGTTGGATGATGAGGGATGCCTTAATTCCCTCCTTCCCATGGATTTCATCCCATCGAATTCATATCATTTATTCTAGGATAGGAATCTAGAGTCATTTTTGAGTGCCTTGAGACTTGCAGCCATTAGTGGTAGATTCTCTCACCATCGATAGTTTTGGGAATACATCAATGTCCCCTAATCAATGGATCCTTTCAAGTGTTCGACCTCAACACATTTATTCACACTTGTTATTTTTCACTCTAGTACCTTGATTCCCATTTTCATTATCGGTGAGTGATCTCACGTTTGTTAACGGTATACATCAATAACCGGTAATCAGACGATGGGATGCTATGTTCGACCTCGACACCTATATTCACATAGTAGGACATGTACTCATAGCGAATTGTGTAGAAGACCTTCAAGATTGGTGGCATTCCATATATGATACCTCCTTGATCATTCTAGTGTTCATGAGATTTCAGCTCTCGTGACTTGATTCCAGTGTATGTTAGATATCTTCATCCATTATAGAGATATTGATCCATTATATATCTTCAGATTTAATGGAGATCATGATCCTTTGTATATATTCATCATGGAGATTCTGATATATCTATATTGTACGTGGTGATGACCACACATGTCATATTTTGTATCATGCCTATTCATGTCCATTGTACTCTTATGTATCCGGGACTACTATATCTACTTAGAGTTATGTGCAGAGTTTGATTATTGTATTATACTATTGGATGGCTGATTCTTCCGCCTGTTTCTTCATCACTCCACTTCTTGGATGGACTTATAATGTATTTCGTCCATCGTATCACCCATCTGACCTCACACATTAGGGGTCATCTGTTACATCAGATTTTACCACACATGGTGGATCACAACTTTATGGCCTTCCCTGTTCCTCTGTAGAATCTTTGGACTCCATGGACTATTTTTGTACCTTTGATGTTTCCAAGATCATCCCTAAAAACATGCATTATTTTCTATACGTGACTTTTAAACCTATTCTCACGTATATACGTTGATATGACCCTCAAACTCATGTACATCGGGATGTGTGCAAAAGGCCAAATAATTTTGGAGTTTTCCTTGATGTGGATCTGAGTCACTTGTCTCTTGGCCTTCCATATTCCTTGATATAACTCGGATTTGACCTTCCATTACCCCATTGAAGCACTATGTAAGGAACCCTTTGGATACATTGAAAGGGAAGGAATTGAAGAGCAAGAAAACTATAGTCCATTGTTATCGGAGCTTATACTTGAGTTTATATCCCTTTTTCCCTTGGATCACTTTGTGTATAAATTCAGGCCAGCAGTAGATTAATTTTACCCACAACAATTATCAATTGATCATGCAAAATTGCTAACAATGGAGACTGAATATGGAGTTGTAAGACAAAATTATATTAACTGAGTGTACAATAGCCAACCCTATAATAACATAGGTTTCTGAATATATAGAATACATCAAGAGGTCGAATGCATAAGGAGGCATCCAAAACTAGCATAAAGCAGGATTACTCAAAATAGGCAAATCCCCCATAGGTGTAAAAAGCTGATCCCAAATCTGTCATGGAGCTCACGAATTGGAAAGGGTGCATGGGAAAGATAAAGAGTAGTGGAATGGCAGCTCATACATATTTTTGCATGGAGAAAAGAGTGGATGATGAAGAGGACAAAAAACTAGTTCACCTCACCTAGTCTTGCTTTCCTATGTGCCTTAAAACACTGAAAAAGCAGGCAATAAAGAAGAAAAAGCAGAAGGGCGCCTAGGAGGCCAGGAATAAAGAAGATTTGATTCCTAAGGCTTTACCAAGCACTACATGAGTCAAATATGGCAAGTTTGACCTCTATGGATAGGCAATTAACAACTTGCACAAGGTGGGACACATGAACTAGGAAAATAAGACAAAAATAAATGAATTAATGTCTAAGTGGGTAAACTATGGGTTGATTATTATAACACCCCCCCTTAAGCCTAACTTTATGAGTAATAAATCAAAAATATAGGGCCTAGCAACAAGGCTTAGTCACCCTTTTACATACTGCAAGTCCATATGAAACAAGGAAAGAGGCAAAACCAACTTGGGAAAATCCTCCCTTAAACATGGATTGTAAAACAAAATTGTAGAATCTTGTCTCCACTCATGCCTTTACAGCATGATCAGCAATCCCCAGTAGTGATTTGAGATTGATGAAGTTCTTCTCACAAAATTCTTTGGTGAAGATATCAGCTACTTGTTCTGAAGATGAACAGAAGAGTAGGTGAATGGTGCCATCATGCACAAGCTCTCTGATGTAGTGCATGTGAATCTCAATGTGTCTGGTTCTTTGCTTCTGAACTGGATATTTATATATTCGAATGGTACTCTGGTTATCATAGTAGATGGTAGTTGAGTACTCAGGTTCGAAACCACACTCTCCAAGTAAACCCTGCAACCATAAACACTGAGTTGCTTCATTAACAACTCCTCTGTACTCAGCTTCTGTATATGAGAGTGCAATGGCACTCTGTTTCTTGCTTGACCAGCTGATTGGCCCTTCTGCAAGCATGAACACATACCCTGAAGTGGACTTTCTATCTGTGCTATCACCTGCCCAATCACTGTCAATAAATCCAATCAAATCAAGATCATATTTTGCCTTATAGAAGATCCCATGTGTCCTTGTTCCCTGAACAAAGTTAAGGATCCTTTTGGCTGCTTTCCAATGGATCTCATGAGGCTGATCCATGAATCTAGAAGCCAAACTTAATGCATAACAAAGATCAGGTCGATTATGTGTCAAATACAATAAACATCCAATCAATTGTCTATACAGTGTATTGTTTACCATCGGTGGAGAATCATCTTCCTCCAGCTTCACTCCTGAAAGGAAAGGAGTTTTGCTTGCTTTGCAGTCTTGCATTCTGAATTTGATCAGCAAATCCAAGGCATACTTGGACTGGTGCACCTTTATTCCAACTTTGTTTTGAGCAATCTCAAGCCCCAGAAATTGACTTAAGAGCCCCAAATCTGTCATGGAGAAGGCTTGGTTCATAGCTCCTTTTAAGGAAGCAATCTCAGCCTGTGAGCTTCTTGTAATGAGGAGGTCATCAACATATAACACAATGATCATTAATGAACCATTAATAGACTTCAAATAGACATTTGGATCTGATTTGCATCAAACAAAATTCAGAGATAGCAAGAAGCTATCTATCTTGGCATACCAAGCCCTGGGGGCTTGCTTTAGCCCATACAATGACTTTCTCAACCTGCACACAAGATAAGGGTTAGTAACAAAACCTTGAGGCTGCTGCATATATATCTCCTTAGTGAGATTTCCATTCAGAAAGGCACATTTTACATCCATGTGATGTACCTCCCATTGCCTTGAGGCTGCAATGGCTAGAGCTAGCCTGATGGAGTCCATCTTTGCCACTGGGGAAAAGGTCTCATTGTAATCGATGCCATGAACCTATGAGTAGCCTTTAGCTACCAATATAGCCTTGTACTTCAGTGGTGAACCATCAGCAGCAAATTTGGTCTTATAGACCCACTTACACTGTACTAGTTTTCTCTCTGGAGGAAGATCCACTAGCTCCCATGTGTTGCTCTTATGGAGTGAGCTGAACTCCTCCTTCATGGAAGCTTTCCATATTGGATCTCCTGCTGCTTCTTCATATGTTTGAGGATCAGAATCCACCATCAAATATCATTTTTCAGCAAACATAGGATCCTTCATGCACAGACCACTCTCAAATTGTAATCTAGTCCTCCTTGGGTCATTGGGATCCCCAGCTAGCTCACATGTTGCATGTAGTGTCTTGGCTGCCCATTTAGGCCTTGTGGGGCTGTTTGGGTCTGCAATAAACTCATCTCCATCAGTCAAATTAGAATCATCATGTTCAACAAACTCTTTACTTACTTCTTGTGGTTCAGGTGGTGAAGAGGCTTCACCAATTTCCACTTCTGCAAGGGGTTCTTCTTCAAACTGAACACACCTTTCAATGAAGGCTTTGTTTGTGCTCAAATTTATCAACTTGTACCCTTTTGAATATTCAGAGTATCCAACAAAAAGACACTCTTGGATTTGGGGCTGCAAAGCCTTCCTCTTCTCTGTCAGGATTCTAGCCCATGCCTTTGAGCCAACAATCTTGAAATGGGTCACATCTGGCTTGTGCCCACTCCATGCTTCGAAGGGATTCATGCCATCAAGATTTTTGTGAGGCACCCTATTCTGGGTATAGGATGCATAGTTGATAGCTTCGGCCCATTACTTTGGTGGCAAAGTTTTGGCCTCCATCATGCATGTTGCCATCTCCTTCAGTGATATGTTCTTCCTCTCAGAAACACCATTTTGCTATGGTGTGTAGGGGATAGAATGCTGCATCTGAATACCTGCATCTGCACAATAGTTAATAAACTCAGACTTGACATACTCACCACCATTGTCAGATCTGAGGACCTTGAGTTTCCTTCCACACTGGTTTTCAACCAAAGCCTTAAAGACTTTGAATAGGCCAAAAACTTCAGACTTGTGTTTCATGAAGTGAACCCAACAATACCTGGAAAAATCATCAATAAAGGTCAATGCATATTTGGCCTGACTCATGGACATATGAGGGAATGGGCCAGCAACATCACTGTGAATGAGCTCAAGGGGTGCAGAGGTTTTCTCATGACTAGCTTTCTAAAACTTATGCTCTAGGTGTTTTCCTAGGATACAGCCTTGGCAGACTCCATTGGAAAATTTTATCTTGGGCAGCCCTATGACCATTTCTTTCTCACTAAGATCAGACATATACTTGTAATTTAGATGGCCAAATATTTCATGCCATAGCTTGCTAGCTTCATTAGCATGGATAAGAAGAGCAGAGGGGTTTGAGTAAGGTAGGAAGTGTGAAAACATGTATACCTTTTGAGCATGATTCGCTACTCCTTTTGCAATGACTCTACCACTTGAGATTTATGTGATCTCAACTTCATTGGGGGAGAATATGAATTTCTTAGGAGACCCAGTGTGGGTCATCTGGTACACTAATAGGAGGTTGGAGGCGAGACCAGGGACATACAGCACATTGCTGAAATTACCATGATCAAGATCTATCCTTCCTTTGCCTTTACTTTCAGTGAGAGAGTCATCTCCCAGTACAATATATGGTCCTTTCGACATATCCAGTGAGGAGAAAGCCTCCTTAGTCGAAACCATGTGTCTTGAAGTTCCAGAATCTATGATAAAACTGGGTGAACTTGATGTGCCAGCAACTAGAGCATGAACTCTCTCTCTGTCATCAGAACTTGATCCTCCTTCTCTCTTCTTTGAGCTTTATGGAAGGGAGATGCCATTCTTCTCCAAGATATTGGTCAGCATATCAATCTTCTTTTTCATACAAGAGATTTCAGTGTGATTTCCCTTCGAACAGTATGAGCACTTGTTCATTTCACCTTTGTTTTTCTTCTTCTAGGTATTTTTCTTGGGAACTTGTTGATCCTCTGGAGACTGCTTCTTGTCTCTTCTTTGCTCAAGTGGATTTTTAGCTTTCTTTTTGCTTTTTGAATCCACCCTTGAATCTCCAGCAATCAAATATTGATCTTTGGATGGTTTCATGGTGCCCATCATCACCAGCTTGTCCTGTTCTTGTGTGAGAGATTCCATGAAATCTTCAAGGCTAGGCATCTTCCAAGTTCGAGCTGTGAGTTTTGTGGCATAGAAGGTCGAAACAAAGACTGAGTAGTCAGGTCCTAGATTCGAGAGGATGGGCAATATGAGCTGATCATATTTCTTTTCGATACCACACTGCTTCAGCTGCAAAACTAGTGCTTTGAACTTGGAGAAATATAGCTGCAGGGATTCAAAGCTACTGGGACTCAGAGAAATCATCTCATTTTTGATCTGATGTCCCCTCATCTCATCTGTCTTTCCAAAAATATTAGGAAGATTCTCCCATACTTGTTCTGGTGAAGTTAATCCATCGAGATGGAAAAGGAGGTCTCGGGAAATACTGAGACATAGGAGGCCATAGGCCTCATCTCTCCGATTGTGCCATTTGATCTTCTCTGCAGCAACATTGGGCTCTGCTTCTATAGCCATAGTCACCCTGTAGAGGCCTTTCACTCTCAACAAGATCTCCATCTCTGCTTTCCATTCAAAATGGTTGAAGGGAGTCGAGATAGTTTTCTGTTAATCCATAGCTTTAGAAAATCTGCCCGACTGTCAGTAGAAGGATCCCAGTATTGATGTCGAACCTGCAAAACAATTTTTGAAGGAGAGTAAAAACCTACAATGGCTCTAATACCATGTAGAAATTCATTCCAGCAGTAGATTAATTTTACCCACAACAATTATCAATTGATCATGCAAAATTGCTAACAATGGAGACTGAATATGGAGCTGTAACACAAAATTATATTAACTGAGTGTACAATAGCCAAACCTATAATAACATAGGTTTATAAATATATAGAATACATCAAGAGGTTGAATGCATAAGGAGGCATCCAAAACTAGCATAAAGCAGGCTTACTCAAAATAGGCAAATCCCCCATAGGTGTAAAAAGCTGATCCCAAATCTGTCATGGAGATCACGAATTGGAAAGGGTACATGGGAAAGATAAATAGTAGTGGAATGGTAGCTCATACATGCTTTTTCATGGATAAAATAGTGGAGGATGAAGAGGACAAAAAACTAGTTCACCTCACCTAGTCTTGCTTTCCTATGTGCCTTAAAACACTGAAAAAGCAGAAGGGCACCTAGGAGGCCAGGAATAAAGTAGATTTGATTCCTAATGCTTTCCCAAGTGCTACATGAGTCAAATATGGAAATTTTGACCTCTATGGATAGGCAATTAACAACTTGCACAAGGTGGGACACATGAACTAGGCAAATAAGACAAAAATAAATGAATTAATGTCTAAGTGGGTAAACTATGGGTTGATTATTCCAACACTTTGTGTTCTTCCCAAGCTTTCCTTTTGCGTGTGAGCTTGATATCGAGAGATGGAGGATTAAAGTGGTAGAGGCCTAGGTGGAGGGCTCAGCTTCTCCGGTTCGCAGACGTGCCGACAGAGGTTGTCACTATTGTAATATCTAATTTATATTAATAGAAATATATTTTCCTGTCCAATAATGTGCATTTAAATGAGTATTGAATCCATGGATGCTTTTAAATGCTTATATGTTATTGATTGTATATGCTAGAGTAGTTCTAACAAAATTATATAGCATGCTTGTCTTGTTTGATGAATGTTGAGAGAGCAAATTGCTAATACAAGCGAGAGTGGAAAAGCTCAATGGGGATCTACATCAACCATCAGGAATAAGGTATGTTTTGAGATCCTTTAGTGTTATATGTTTGGTTTCTCTTGCATATGGGAAAGGATTGATTTCTACAATTACTATGTCTGTTGTGGTACCCCAAGCCATAGGAATTTTTCTCTGGAACAAAAACCTTTACTTTTAACCATGTTTTCTTGAAGTGTTTGACCTATCCGTAAGGATTTAAAAATTCTTCCAATAATCAAATCCACTGAAAATAGGTGAATATAAGTTACCAGTAGAGTAGGTTTATGTGAAGAAGTCAAAATCTGGTGAAGGTTTTTAGTCACAAATTTCTAAGACTGATTACATCCATGAATCTCAGATTTAATAGGGAACTAGTCCCCATAAATGCAACAACTAGTACCCTAATATGAATTGGATAACACTAAGCAGCAAATAAGATATGTAAATCTTGGATTACTCCCAATTCGTCTGAAATTTTACTAGTTTTTGTGGTTGTTGAGGTTTTCAAACTTTCCACGTCCAATTTTATGCTTGCCTATTGTTGTTGATGTTTCCCCATTACACATATTCCTAAGTTTATGACCCCATGCAATTATTTACCGATGCCAAGTTTTGCAGCACTGCAAAATATTACTTGAGGAACTGAATTACAGGTTGTCCCTTCAACCTGCACTATCCTACTAATACCTTAGAGTCATAATCATTTCAAATATCATATCTATAGTTGGGAAGACCATGCTGATACCACCAATCTCATATGCTCTTGTACTGCCATCATTTCCATCAATCTACATCTCCTAATGATGACTTTAAAAGTTGGCAAGCAGTAGAAGTAGATTGGCCTTTTGGAGCCTTATTTATTGTGGCAAAGTGACAAAGTTCCTTTTAGTGCACAACATTCTTTCTAGTTTCTTTTATATGGGCATCATTTTTTTTCTTTCTAAATGCATTTGCATTCTTCTTTGTTAGGAAAATAACTCCTCTTCAGTGGAAGTGGAGAAAGTAAAAATGATTCCTAACTACAAAAGAACTTAATATCTTGTGAAGTAGGATAGAAGTGCCACAAAAATATCTCGTTGGTTGGGATGTGGTCCAGCGTTAATTAGTGGGAGTTTTCCATCACTGATAGTGCCTTAGGGATTCACTGGATCCTAGCTAGGGTTGTAGGAAAAGGGACATTTTGTTGCATGTTTAATCTTCTTCATATCTTGTTCTTATGTGTGTTCGTTGATATGAATTTCCTCAGCAAAATACGTATATGTTTGAAATTTGAATTCCTCGACTTGGAATGGGATTTTCTTTTGTTGATATTTAACTCTGCTTTAAACAACTTACCAATTTACAGATTTACAGTCCATCATCCTCTCAAACAAGCAAGGATAGATAGCATAGGATATTGTCAATATTCCTACACATATACTATATGTAATTTTGCAAATGAACATTTTAGCGGGACATCTTATGAACCTTTTTAGACTCATTGTGGTGCATGATGGCCACTATCCCTACTTTGCAACATATAGGATCTGATTGTGTTGGGGAAGAACATTAAACAAATTATAACATGTATCCAATAATTTAATTGTCAACTTGGAGAGAGTAAATTTGTGAGGTACAGAGAAAATATATGCAGAGACAGAGTATTACTAACTTAATCTAGGCAACTGAAATTGAATTAAGCTTGCAAAAGGTAGGAAATGACATGAAAATAAATCTAATCTAGAAAAGTAGGAAATTGCGTGAAATAAATATTATCTAAGAAAATAGAAGAGTGCAGAAAATAAAATGATATAAATCAATCAACATTAACTTGTGAGCTCACATAAAATCTATACTAACAATGCATAAGAAAGAAATCACTGAAATTTTATACTAACAATTCATAAGAAAGAAACTGAAATTAACATGGGAAAATAAAAGGATTTGCATTAAAGCATCATCTCCATTACAATCAAAATCCACTCTATGACTAATTCTCAAAATATCTAAACTATTCTCTACTTCCACACCACTAGAGAGGCCTCTAACAAAATGAGGAGAGAGCCCTCCTATTTATACATGAATTCACGATAACCAATCCATAATTACAGATCCACTATTCTCTCAACTTATCCCTCAAAATCCTCAAAAAATCCACTTTTATCTGAACTCATCCCTTAATATCCTCCATGATATCTTGGATAAGAAATTCCATCTCCATGATCTTCTCCTTGAAATTACACCACATCTTGAAGATGAAATTCGAATTTAAGGCTAGGTGGTGACTTTTGAGCTTGTTAAAGTCTTCAAATACACTTGTAATCATCACCAAACTCATCCAACTTTAATTTATAATGAAAATATATTAATTTTCTTAATATTTAACCACGGATTCACTCAAAATACTAAAAAAAAACTATTTGGAAAATGGTAATATAAACCCATATCTATTATCAAAATGGTGGATATTAATGGTTTTATGGAATGATAAAATAGGAATAAGGTGACATATGGTATATGAAAGATGAATAAAATGTGGTATGTTTGCGACTCAACAGGGTGGTTTATTATATCAACCAATTCCCCCATTCAATTTTGATCAGTGTTCTCTTGTCTCGAAAGGAAAAAATGTAAAATTATGTGGTTCTTGATGGTGAAAACTAGCATTTGATCAAGTTCTAAATTTTATGTAAACATATTGAAAGGAATTGGGTAATTGTTTCTAAGGCATATTTCAAAGAAAAAAATTTAGGTCTTACATACACTATTGAAAAGCTAACTATATATATATAGTTTTTTTCCTTTTTACAAACAACAATGCTATCAGCACTGTCATCACTAGAATAAGAAGGAAGTGGGTAAATAGATGTAGCCAAAGCTAAGGAATTGCTTGCTAAAGATGATGATGAGATGAGTATTTGTGCTATAGTTGCAGACTTACTTTAGAAAAATAATGCACATATGTAATATTCTCAGTCACATATTTATGCATTGGATCAATTTGCAAGTCAATTCAATTGGATGCTTTTTTAGATTTAGCCTTTTGGATATGTACTGTTTGTAGAAGATATTCAATGTTGCCAACATCTCTTGTTTTGATGGATAATGTTCAAGCAAGCCAAGATGAAGGTGAAAGAGGCAATTAAGGAGAAAGAAAAAAATGAACGAAAGAGTGAGATGGAACAAAAACAGTTGGAGCAGGAGCTGAAAAAAGAGAAGGTTCAATAGGTTAGTTGGAAAGTTATGGAAGAATGCAAGTTTTAAAAGATAGGGTTTGGAGTTTTTGCTAACATTTTTTATTACCTTTGTATGAAAAAGAACAATATCGTGCTCAGAAGGAATCCATCATTCAAGTAAGATTCTAGGGCTACATCACTTCCTTTGATTGCTCATTGAAACACATTTGCATGATTTATTAATCCAGTTGTTGATGAAATTGTGAAAGTGAGAAGTTGGAAATATCAACTTTCTTTGTTAGATTATTACAACTATGAGTCCTTGTTATCCTATATTGAGTTTATCATGTTTTATATTTATTCCATTTCATCAAGTTATTTATCAAAATTTTATGTCGTCTACTTTTGTAGTATATGTGGAATATACTTGTCTTAACATTACAGTTAAAATTTCAAATTCAAGCAGGAAACCTCTTTTTTAATTTAAGAATTATATCATTCCAATAGGGAAACACTATACTCTGTGTTCCATAATGGAACCATATACAGTTGCTAACATCCTTAGTTTCCTTGAACCTGGAGAAGGAAAAGAAATGACAACAAGAGGAGGCAATAAAAGAACAGAAGCGACGTGAAAAGGAAGAAGTTGAGATGAAAAGGAAACTTGCAATACAAAAACCGGCCACACTAATGGACTGATTTCTTAAAAAATATGCACCTAACACTCAAACAGTTCCCACTGTATTAAATGAAACAATTTTTAATTCTTTGCAGGAAAATGCACAAATCTACAATGGTGTTATGTTGTCAATGGATAAAATATTACTAAAACCAGCAGAGACAGAGATAGGGGATCTTCTAAGGTTGATGTTCTATATTTTTATAAATGTATAAATGTGGCATGAATATGTCATGTTCTTTATGTATTCTAAGTACTTTGAGTTGAAACAATTTGATTGTGCGATGTGTTATCAAGAATATAGCACCTTCTGCTCAAAGAAGTTGTTCCTCTGGTTTGAATGGTTCAGATCCATAACAAATGAGCTGTAATGTCCTCGACCCTCCAACCAACAAAGAGGACGCTACTATACGTCAATCATTCGGGGAGCTAGCCCCATGAACATGAACATACATATACATATAATGCTGAATCATGATACTTTAAATCATAAAACATATCACGAAGCATAACCATTCATTATACACAACGGAACCAAAACATATCAATCAACACTTCATGCATATACCGATCATCATTTAACATGTATATCAGCATTCATTAATAGTAAATATGATTGCAGACACAAGTTAGGTAAGGATACTTATCTTATAAAGAGCTTGTTCCGCAACCAGCTACGTCACTGCAACGTTCCACCAAACCATAGGATCGCATGCTCTTTAATCTCTCAGCAATGATACCACCCTCGAGTCGGGCATGATTCCCCAAGGAATAAGGAACTAAATAGACTTACACATAGCCATGTATAATAACACCACAAGGGTATACAGTTCAGGAAAGCCAACACAGTTGGGTTTATCAGGTGAACAACGGATTAGCCAGGCCAACAAAGTTGGGTTTATCAGGCCATCTAGGAGCTGGGAAAGGCTAATGCTAACTTGGTGAACTCATTGGAGAGCTACAGATACCGACACCAGAACCATCCTGGATTCTAGAACACCCACACACACCCAACATAAGGAAATCATCCCTTTCTCTACAACCCAGTCCCTCAGACCCTGATCTCCCTTCCAGTGCTATTCACGGGTTGTGGAGAAGAAAGCTAGCTCAGTAGATATGTCTGTGTGGTTCTCAATCCACCAATTTTATCAAGAACCTCAAGCCCTCATTCACCACTCCAATTCATTCCGAGGACAAAACCACTGCATGCAAGCAGTCAAACAGCTATTCAAGATTTTACAGGGCAAAACACAGTCAATCCATTGTGGCAAACAACATCCCACAAAAGCTATGAACCCACAGCAATTCCTAAAGGCAATCGCTAGGGAAATCACACAGAGAGCAAGGGGAAAGGAAAATGATTCTTAGTCTATGCATGACAGGGAAAAAGACAAAGCCAAAACGAAATGTGGATGAAACCACCGACCACACAACGCAGGGACTCACAGCAGTCAGTTGATCCTCAAAACAATCGATGTAGAACTTGTAAACACAGAGGAGTGGGAGAAAGAACAAACTACCACTCTATACAGGAAATGTAAAATGCAATCCATCGAACTATCCAAAAAATCACAGCCTCAAACAAACGATGGACATAACAGAACCATACGCAGTTTGAAATTGATGGGAAAAATATGCAAAACTCTTCGTGAATAGAGGAAGAACTTTTTTCTGACTAGCAAGCCATGTCTGAAAGGAATGGTGAAACCCCAAAATTAATTGTGGATTCCCTTAATTCCGCTCAGCATGATGGAAGATGGATAGACTCACGATCTCCCTAGTGGGTAGACCATCCACTACCCAAAAGGCACGTCGTGGAGAGTGAGTGCAAGCGTGAGTGTAGGACTGGTCCTTTTGCTAGCAAATCACTATCCCCACTAACAATAGAAAACTAAGGTGGTGGTGAGAAAAAGAGAGGGGTGACACATGGCTCTTCCCCCATGACTCAATGTTCAACATTCCCCTTCCTTATCCTTTGGAAATCATGCCCCTTCTAAATTTAGTTGTCGTGAACATAGCTAGTTGGGTTATTTAATTAAAAATGTGTGTTTACATGATGCCACAATAGAATATATTCTATATTTCCCGATATACCATCGGTGACCATTCCAAATCAGAAACATAACATACCCAAATAAATGGTGGGGCCTTGTCCTTTAACTCTGCACCAAGATTATTTATAATATATGCAAGCAGGGTTAAAACTAGGGTATTACATTCCCCTCTGCCTTCAATAGCACTATCCTCAGTGCTTTACAAAATTTGAACAAAAGTGCTACCTTGGTACCGCCTCAGCGTTCCCCAGGATTGAACAAAAATGGATGTGCCAATTGCATGGCATCCTCCAGCTCCCATGTAGCCTCTTTAGGTCCATAGTACTCCTATTGCACATTTACCTGCCCTATGGCTTGGCTCCGGAGCATTGTGATATTCCTGTTGAGGATGCGCATTGGCTTGATTTGGAATGCTCCCTCGGGTTCCACCTGAAGCACATACCAATTTATCACATGGTTAGGATCATGTACATATTTCTTAAGCAAAGAAGCATGAAAAACAATATGAGCTCTAGTACTAGTAGGGAATGCAAGTCTATATGCAACAGGCCCTATTCTTTCAAGCACTTCAAACGGCCCACAATATCTAGGTGACAGCTTGGCACAACTTCCAAGCTTCAAGGAACTTTTCTTTTCCTTCACTCTGAGGTAAACATGATCCCCAACACTAAACTCTCTATTCATCCTATGCTTATCTGCATAGCTTTTCTGTCCATCCTGTGCTGCTTTCAGATTCTGCTTGATCTTTACAACCTCTTGCTCCATTTCCTTGAGCAATTTCGATCCAAGCACAACTTTTTTCACTGGGTTATCCCGAGTCACTGGTGTCCTACACCTTCTCTTATAGAAAGCTTCATACGGACTCATCCCCAAGGATGCTTGTTGTCCATTATTGTAAGCAAACTCTACCAAGTGTAAGTAATCTTCCCACTTGGTTGGTTTGTCCATCACATACATGCGAAGCATATCTTCAAGCACCTGATTGACTCTTTCTGTCTGCCCATATGTCTGAGGATGGTATGCAGTGCTGAAGTTTAACTTTGTACCCAAATCTGCAAACAACCCCTTCCAAAAATTGGAAGTGAACTTGACATCTCTGTCAGAAATTATTGCCTTCAGCAATCCATGCAATTTGAAAATATCCTTCATGAAAATATTTGCAATGCCATCAGTCTTACACGTAGACTTCACTGGTATAAAATGTGCTACTTTGTCTACCACAACCATGATGGAATCATGGTGTCTCCAAGTCATCGTCAATCCTATAATAAAATCCATGGAAATAACTTCCCATTTCCATTTCAGAACTAGCAAAGGCTGCAACAAAACTACTAGATGTTGATGCTCAACCTTTACCTATTGACATTTCATGCACCTTGAAATATATTCATCCATGTCCTTTTTCATACCTGGCCAAAAGTACGGCCTTCTAGTTGTAGCAATTGTCTTCTGATATCCTGGGTGACCAGAATACGGAGCTTGATGAATTTCATCCATAACAATTCTCCTCAAATCTACTACTTTCGGAATATAAATTATGCCTTTGTAAGTGAGAAGTCCATCTTCTTCCAATTTATATCCCTCATACCTCTTCTCAAGACCTTGCCGCTACAATTTGTCTTTTACCTGCTCATACAATTCATCTTCGGCAACATGATTTGCAATCTGCTGCCTCAAATCTAATTGGCAAATACTCAGAGATTCCACATTCATTTCTTGTAACTCCCTACTGAGTGCATCAGCTACCTTGTTCTCTTTTCCCTTTATGTGCTTGATTTCGAAATCAAACTCACATAACAATTCCAGCCATCTCGCTTGCCTAGCATTCAGAATAGGCTGATCAAACAAATACTTCAGTCCATAGTGATCTGTTCTAAGCTCAAGTATGCTACCCATCAAGTAATATCTCCACATCTTGAGAGCGTGTACTATGGCTGCAAGATCTAAATCATGAGTGGGATAGTTCTTCTCATGCTCCTTTAGCTTTCTTGATTCATAACATATCATGTGGTTATCCTGCATAAGGACTCCCCTAAGCCCTTGTCTGTATGCATCAGTACATACCACAAAATATTTCTCTAGATCTGCAACTTTCAATACTAGTGCACTGGTGAGAAGATTCTTCAACCGGTGGAAGCTTTCTTCACACTTCGAAGTCCATTCGAACTTCATCTCCTTCTTTTGCAAAGAAGTGATGGCATGTGAAACCTTGGAAAATCCTTTGATGAATATCCTATAGTATTCTCCAAGTCCCATAAAATATCTTACATCATCACATTTCTTGGAGTAGGCCAATTCATAATGGCTTCAATATTTTCAAGGTCTACGGATATACCCTCTTTTGAGATAATGTGACCCAAATACTGAATTATATCCCTGTAGAAGTCACACTTACTCAACTTTGCATACAGCTGATGTTCCTTGAGCACTTGCAATGTCAGTCTCAAATTATCTTCATGCTCTTCCTCATTCTTAGAATAAACAAGAATGTCATCAAGGAAAACAAGAACAAACTTGTCCAAATAATTACTGAAGACAATGTTCATAAGGCACATAAATGTGGCTGGTGCATTTGTGAGACCAAATGGTACCACTACGAACTCATAATGTCCATACCTTTTCCTGAAGGTTGTCTTATGAATTTCTTCATTCTTGATTCTCACCTGGTGGTAACCAAACCTCAAGTCAATCTTGGAAAATACCTTTGCTCCTCTCATTTGGTCAAAGAGGTCAACAATCCTGGGGAAAGGATATTTATTCTTCACAGTAACCTTGTTTAACTATCTATAATCAATACATAACCTGAGTGTACCATATTTCTTCTTTACAAACATAACCAGTGCTCCCCAAGGAGACACACTCGGTCGGATATACTTATTTTCCATGCATCTTCAACTCTAGCATCTCTGGTGTATTCATCCTGTAGGGTGTCTTGGACACTGGTCTTGCTCCTAGCACAAGTTCAATGGTGAAATCAATGTACCTCTTTCGAGGAAGTCCTGGAATCTCATCAAGGAATACATCCTTGAATTCATGTAACACCTGATAGTCCTCCAACCTAGGAGTTTCATCTCCTGTTTGTTCCAGAATATGAGCTGCATATAGCTGTCAGCCTTTCCTACAGAACTTCTTCAACTACATTGCTGAAACCTACCTTACTAAAATTACCTTTGGAATACCCTTCACAACCATTGGGTTTCCTTCTTCATCTATGCATTCAAAAGTATTGTTATAGCAATTACGCTTCACTCTGTGAGCTTCTAACCAATCCATTCCAATGAGAACATCATAGGAACCAAGTGGTAGAACATTGAGATCTACACAAGTGTTCAATCCATTCATGACCAATGGGAATTTCTCTACCATGTCACTGAATTTTCTCTTAGTCCCAGTGGCTAGCTGAACTAACCAATATTTTCTATGCTTTACCTTCTTAAAAGCACAACTCTCCACTACCCTAGGAGTGATATAACTGTGAGTATAACCAAGTTCAATCAAAATAGAAACCGATTGTTCAACAATATTACCTACAACTTCAACCACAGTTGACTGATGATCTGCCTGGCGGTCCTCCAGTGCTGTATAAATTCTAGAGACTACCCTTGCTACTTGACCCACTATTTCTGCTCCCTGAATGTTATAAGTTGTCCTTGCACTTTCATTCTCAAGGGGACAATATCTGTGCAAGTGAGGTCCTTCACATTTCCAACATTTGAGTGGACCTTTATTCTGTTGTGGCTCTTTAGGATTTCCACCTGTCACTCCAACAGGATTATTCACAGCTTGGGATGGCTGCTTCTGCTAATTCCTGAATCTAGAAGGTTTGAAACCTTTCTTTATTTGGTCAAAATTTCCATTCTTCTTATCCTTCCATGCCTTATGGTAATCAGGTTTACCTTTGCTTTGCTCATAGAAATATTTAGCCTTTATTATTGCTTCTTCGAGATTTCTCGGCTCATAGAACTCAATTCTATCTTTGTAGGCTTGAGGCAATCCACTTAGAAACTGCTGGATTTTTACTTTTTCATCTCTGATGTACCGGACATACCTCAACAATTCCAAAAAAATATTTTCATATTCATCCATGGTCTGCTGCCCCAATCTCAGCTCATGGAATTCCTTAATCTTATCATCATAATACCTATCAGAGAGGTATTTCTTCCTGAAATACTTCTTGAACAGTTTCCACTTCAATTCCCTTTCATTGATCCTCTTTACTTGCTTGAAGTGTTGCCACCAAATGGATGCTCGTCCATTCAGATTGAATATGGCAACTCTGGCCTTCATGTTTCCTGCATAATCCTGCACCTGAAATTACTTCTTTATCCCAAGAAGCCAAGCTTCAGCTTCTTGTCCCATCTTTATCTCACCATCAAATGTAGGAGGTTTAGCTTTCTTAAATTCATCTCGAGTGCGATCCCTATGGTGTGTTCTCCTTTTCCTTTTATGAGAAGATGAACTTGTATCTCCACTGGATTCTTCAGAGTCCGATGATCCCCTATAAGTCCTTCTTCTTCTCCTAGTGCTGCTCTTACTGCCTTCTGGTCTTGATGTACCTCACCCAGAATCTATCTTTTTCTATAAATCTGTTAAACTCTACAATATGGCAGCATTCAACTGATGCTACTCTTCCTGGGCTTTAACCAAGCTTCTCATGGTGGCCGCAACCTCGGACAGTGTCCCCTGGAATCTCCTTCCATTAGACTCTATGTCATCATTTCCATTATGGACATTTTCTCCCATGGCATCTTCTGCTCGCTCGTAAGAATCTCGAGCATCATACCCATCATGGGTTCTCATGACTGAACCACCTCTTTCTTTACCACACTGTTATTTTTGGAGTACTGCTCTTGGAAGTTATATAAAGTTCTACAAATGTGTTAGTAGCAAACTATTAGATGCATAATATTAATATAAATCAAAATTACTTACCTTTTCTTCTGGAAACTCATAAATAACAAGTATGCTAAAACATAAAAATTTCCCTATTTCATATTCATCTCTGTGACCACAGACAATCTGCTGAAATCTTCTAAAAACCGACTGAAAGACGGTCGAAAACTGCTCACAAAACTACTGAGAAATTCTTCTGAAAAACCTAAATTCCTTAGGCCGCAAATCAGACCTCATCCCAGCTATTCTTCCGATTTTATAGTGGTCAAAATGACTACACTTCCGATCTGCATCGGTGAGCAAGTTGACTATGCATCAGGTGCGTATTCCTTTGAGCAGCCGCAATGGTGAAAAATGATCTTCCTACCATTTCCACGGGCGAACCGGCTGAGCTTCCGATCGGTGATCCGATCATTAACAAATTTCTGATGCTTTTTCAACTCTTCAAAGTTTTTCCTTCGATCCCACGTCTTCATCGGCGATTCGTTGGTCTATCCCTTCCACTACGTCGAATCCGCATCCAACTTTCTGAACCGAATCGGCGATGGAAACCAACTTACACGCTGCATCGACGGTTGGGTGTCTTGTACATTTGGTGGTTAGTCATCTCGGCTTCCACAATGGTGGCCAATAAACCTCCTGTGTCTTCCACAGCCACAAACCTATCATCTGTCGAAAGAACTATCCCTGCACACCGACAATCCAAGTCACTACCTTTCCTGTCGTTGTGGTGATCCAAATGGAAACTTACCTCCTTTGTGTGTCGACGATCGGCTACGATATTGCATCGGACAGCTAGTATCCTAGGCAGTCGCAATGGTAGAAAGCGATTTATTTGTGGGTTCCATGGACATTATCAGCTATCGTACCTACTAACCATCGGGGAGATAGTGTCTTAGGCTACCGCAACGGTGGCTCTCAAACCTTTACCATTCTCGAATAAATTTTCGACATCCTTACACTTAAACAAAATTTTCAAATTTTGTTCTCATTGGCCGTCGAAAGCACTAATCACTACGGCGTCGAAGGGATAGTGGACTAAACAACCACAATGGCAGGTCACCTTCATTGAAATTTTTCCAATCGGTGATCCAATCCACTAACATTTCTCGATGGCTGATGATCTCGTGCCTTAGAGAAAATTTGAATTTAAATATTCTATCAGCGAAAACTTCCTCTATCTTCCGCTGACTCTATCGGCTCAATAATCCACTAACACCTCAGCATCGGCGAGTGGAAGACTAAAAAATTGGTGGGTTAGTTTGATCAGCTGCCACAACGGTTGCTCATCATCTTCGATCCTTTCTTGATCGACGGCCCAATCTGTTAATGCTTTTCGATCGGCGAATTGATTTTGGCCGGCATTGACAGACAGAGCTTCTCCCTGTCGAAAGACTAGTGCTCTAGGCTTCCACAATGGCGGATGCACAAAACATTATCTTCTTTCAATGGCCAATGATTTTTGGCCTTAGAAAAAATTTTAAACTTTCTTTACGGCGTCGGCAGTCGCAGGCTCTATCCGTCGGAAGGATAGTATTCTAGATACCCACAATGGCGACGCAAATCATCTAATTCCTTCCAGTGTTCATCAGCGATGCACACTACTAACATGCTCTGATCGTTGACAAAGTCAACACTTAGAAATTTTTTGAAATATTGCGCCATCGACGGTCGGAGGCTCTACTCATTGGAGGCGTAGTGGTCTAGCCATCTGCAACGGTGATGGTCAATCGACTAAGCATCGATGATCCATTTGTATAAGTGTCCCGATGTGCCGATGGCCAAACACTTAAAAAAATTTCCAAAATTTTTCCTCTGCAGTCTTCTGCTGCATCGACTGTCGGATCAACTATCCATCGAGTGGCCTTCCCACTAAGTGATCCAATGGGCCAATAGTTCTGGAACTTAGAAAATTTTGAAGTTGAGGTTTTTCTATCACAATTTTATGATTGCTACTGGGTAGAAGGTAACCTGCTACTGCTATTTGATATGTCATGGCCCATTCAGGCCCATGCTATAACCAGAGCTCTGATACCATAATGTAATGTCCCCGACCCTCTGACCCACAATGAGGANATCTAGCCCCATGAACATGAACATACATATACATATAATGCTGAAGCATGATACTTTAAATCATAAAACATATCACGAAGCATAACCATTCATTATACAAAACAGAAGAAAAACATATCAATCAACACTTCATGCATATACCAATCAACATTTAACATGTATATCAACATTCATTAATAGTAAATATGATTGCAGACACAAGTTAGGTAAGGATACTTATCTTATAAAGAGCTCGTTCCACAACCAGCTATGTCGTTGCAACGTTCCACCCAACCGTAGGTTCGTGTGCTCTTTAATCTCTTAGAAACACTGCCACCCCCAAGCCGGGCATGATTCCCCAAGGAATAAGGAACTAAAAATACTTACACATAGCCATGGATAACAACACCACAAGAGTACACAGTTTAGCCAAGCAAACAAAGTTGGGTTTATCAGGCCATCCAGGAGCTAGGAAAGGCTAATGCTAAGTTGGTGAGCTCATTGGAGAGCTATAGACACCGACACCAGAACCATCTTGGCTTCTAGAACACCCACACACACCCAACACAAGGAAATCAGCCCTTTCTCTACAACGCAATCCCTCAAACACTGATCTCCTTTCTAGTGCTATTCAGGGGTTGTGGAGAAAAAATCCATCTCAGTAGCTCTGTCTATGTGGTTCTCAATCCACCAGGTTTATCAAGCACCTCAAGCCCTCATTCACCACTCCAATGCAGTCTGAGGATAAAACCACTACAGGAAAGCAATCAAACAATTATTCAATCTTTTACAAGGGAAAAACACAGTCAATCCATTGTGGCAAACAACAGCCCACAACAACTATGAACCCACAGCAATTCCTCAAGGCAATCACTGGAGAAATTACACAGACAATAATGGGAAAGGAAAACGATTCTCAATCTGTACGTGAGGGGCAAAAAGACACAGCCAAAATGAAATGTGGATGAAACCACCGACCACATAATGCAGGGACTCACAGCACCTGGTTGATCCTCAATACAATCGTTGTAGAACTTGCACAGGCAGAGGAGTGGGAGAAAGAATAGACTATAACTCTATATGGGAAATACAAAATGCAATCCATTGAACTATCCAAAAAAATCACAGCCTCAAACCAACAATGGACATAACCGAACCATACGCAGTCTGAAATTGATGGGATAAAGATGCAAAACTCTGCGTGAACAAAGGAAGAATTTTTTTCTAACTAGCAAGCCATGTCTGAAAGGAATGGCGAACCCCCAACAATGAATTGTGGATTCCTTTAATTTCGCTCAGTGTGATGGAAGATGGACAGACTTGCAATCTCCCTAGTGGGCAGACCATCTGCTACCCAAAAGGCACGTCGTGGACAGGGATGATTTTAGGGGCGAATTTTAGCCCAGTGGGCTATTTTTCCATGTTTTTCTCCCAAAAACGATTAGCCATTTTGCATTTTTTGAAGCCCTGTTTCTCCCAACTTTGATGGGGTAAAATTTTTTCACCCTAAAAATCGCCAAATTATTATATAAATGATATAAAATCCTTGGAAATTAAATTATTTTTTGAAAAACATCGCCAATCATTTTATAGTTGTTGTTTTAAGAATTGGTAATATTCGCCAACATTTATACACTTTTAAATAAGTATGGTTCCTTAAAATCATCCCTGGTCGTGGAGAGTGAGTGCAGGAGTGAGTGTAGGAGTGGTCTTTTTGTCGGCAAATTTCTGTCCCCACTAACAACAAAAAACTAAGGTGGTGGTGAGAAAAAGAGAGGGGTGACACATGGCTCTTCCCCTATGACTCAATGTTCAACATTCCTCTTCCTTATCCTTTGGAAATCATGCCCCTTCTCAATTTAGTTGCCGTGAACATAGTTGGTTGGGTTATTTAATTAAAAATGTGTGTTTACATGATGCCACAATTGAATATATTCTGTATGTACCAATATACCATCGGTGACCCTTCCAAATCAGAAACACAACATAACCAAATCTATGGTGGGGCCTTGGCCTTTAGCTCCGCACCAAGATTATTTACAATATATGCAAGCGAGGTTAAAACCGGGGTATTACATGACTAACAACTAGGTTGAAGACCTTCCCTAAAAGCTATAGATAATTGGAATAAAACTCTGATGAAAGACCTGTAGAGCTATAGAAGCACATCAAACATACAAAAACATCAAAGATACCAGAAAACTATCCATATATCCATATTAGTGACTAAGGAATCCAATAATATATATGTGAGAATAACACAACAGATATATGGGAAGGAAATCAACTTTGCATTAAAAGATGAATGAAAGAGCTTACAACCCTTTTTCCTTAGTGTCAATGCACTCCTTCACAAGACTAGCACCTCATCCCCGATAGCTCTGACTTGCTCCTCTATGCTCTCTAATGGATTAGGCCAGGATGTTAATTCAGCAGCATAACTTTACTTCTTTCTTCTCTGCCTGTCCACAAAGTATGAGCTTGTATTTATAGGGCTCAAAGGGATAGGAATGGCTGAGAAATTGGTGGGTGAGGTGGCCATGAGATCCTCAAAGGAGGGATCTCAAGCTTAACTGACCCAAGTGAGTAGGGATAAGGATAGACACGAGGCTTTTGTTCTAGAAGCTTCGTGAAACCTCCTTTTTTCACTTTTTACCAAGGGAACCGCTCAATATCCTTTATGAAAGAGCGGTGATGGGTGAGAACCGTGCCAAAAACAAAGGTTAAAGGCAGTGGCACCACCTAGTTTCCACATAAATTGTGCGGTGCTATATAAGGTACCACTTATCTACTTTAGGATAAGAGCGCTGTTGAAGTCTTGTATGTTAGAATCAACACTGATTTCACTTCAAGTTTGGGATTGAGGGAAAATAGAGGTGTTATAGATCTTATCACATGCTGGTGATAGGATTTGGGTGTAACAGAATCCCCCCCAAAGCATGAGGCTATAGGGATACGATAGGCGAGAGCTTAGGATAGAGCAAGTTATCACTTTGAGGTAAGAGCCAGCTTGATCAGAGAATGTAATCAAGTAGGAATCTGCAATACATCAATACTTTGACTCATGAATAAATGTAACCTCATCATGGTTGCAGATCAATACAAGGCAGATCCATGAGAAGAATAAACAACCATGGCTACTAGAATATATCCTAGATCCATGTGATAGAGGACTCAAACTTGGACATAGCTACCAGATATACAATGTAGATTTATGTCATACATATGCAAATTTGAGCATAGCCACGACCATACAAATGTGGATCGATGCTGGTACTTCATACAATATACTCCATTGCAACCTAGGGAGAAATCTATGAGTGATTTTGACAAATATATACCTAGGATCTTCGTCTTGTTTTCCACAAAGTACGATTCTAACCATGTGATTACAACGTTCTGAAGTCGAACATGGTAGAAACCACTTGATTACTGGACAATGATGTGAACCATTAACAAGTGCAAGGGAAATCGCCATTAATGTCAATGATCCCCAAGGTACCTGTTGAGGCCTGGAAATTCACAAGCGACAACAGTAAAGGATTATCCCCAATCAATGTTCCCAACTAGCCCGTTGACTGTTTGAAATAAAGAATCCATCCAGTTTGCGGTCCGGCTACCATAGGTCAAGTAACAAAAAGAAGGGGGTTACCAGTTGCGGCCCGGTCCACCGAGTTTGTTTTTTTTGTTTTTACTTAATGTATGCAATGCAAATTCCTAACTAACAATGCAGGAGTGATGAAGATGCAAGGAACTAAACAATGTGCTGCGCAAGTTCTTACCTCTCGTCTTAAGTTCTCAAACATCTAAATCACATATGCAGCCATGAAACCAACTATTTGTCTAACTACCTGTATATGAACCTATCCCCGGGGAGCGACATAAAATGATTATTGGTGAGTAATGTGTATTATAAATGTATCATAAACAGAATTTACAGTTAGCTGACATTCATATTTACAACACATTAATGAGAATATATTCTAACAATCAGATAGCTAATTGTTATGTAAGAAGCATACATTACTCGTGGTGAGCTTTCCAAGAAAATGAATCAAAAATCATTCAACAAGACATAGGTCATAAAGTTAGAACGATCTCACAATTTATGGACACAGGCTGAAAAATAAAGTAGTTCATCTTTCCGCCATCCATTGCATGACATTAGGAAATTTCACATCTCTTTCTCCAACAAGCAAACTGTAATTTTTATTGCAAAAGGAAATAGTTCTTCTTCCAATATCTCCTCCAGTCTTACTGGGGAAAAAGCCCCCATTTATCTCTTCTTCATCTATTACATTTATACCAAAAGACTGAAATGGTTGGGTTGCCCAAAGTAGCCTTTGGGCTTCCCAACCTTTCATTTTCCCGACACTTTTACAAAATATTACAAAATATAAAAGTGACCAATTCCTTATGAAGAGGACCCCACTTGGATTTCTAGGAACTTCCTCCATGCTACAGCTTCACTTGCGATGCTTTCAAAAGTGCTAGGCTCCAAAAACTGAATGCTTATCTCAAATTTCTCGACTTGGTTCTTGATAGCCTCGACCCTTGCTGGGATCAAACGAAGCTAGTATTCCAAGAATTTCACACTAACGGCTGGGTGGCCCAATTCATTCCTCAAAACCAGGTCATCAATGGTCTTGATCTGTTGCGTTCTGGCCTCTGCATCCTAATGCCTGCTCTGCAATATCTGGCATGAAGGCTTCATGGTCCGATAACTCATCAAGCTTATGTTCAGCATCTGTTTGGCACCATTTGAATGTATTAAGGATCCTCTTGAAGTATTCTGAGCATGATCCCTGCGTCCTTCTTACGGTCTTTTTAAAGTCTTCCATGGTGCTGACGGAGAACTCTACTAGGTCATGATCTCTTTTCAGTGCTTGATGGTCCTTGGCTGGTAGCTCTGCTAGAATCTCCGCATTGTTATCCATCATTGCCATCCTGGCATTTAAAACTTCTAGAACCTCCTGGGATCTATCGACGAAGTAGGAGGAGGTTTCCATGATCTCCCCCAATTGGCTATCAATCTGAAGGACCTTGCATCTCTCGTCTTCCAGAGCGGTTTGCAGCTGTAGCATTTTAGCTTTCTAAGCCAGCATATGTTCCTTGAAAGGCTGCAGATTTACTTGTTGTTCCTTTGCTGCCTCCAAATCAGCGGTCAGAGAGGCAAGCTGCTCTTGATGTTGCTTTGTCAGTTCCTGGGAATGCAAATCATTAGCCTGCTCAAGGATCTTCATCTGTTCTTCTAGGTCCTCCACCTTTCGCAGCAACTGCTCCTTCTCCTTCTTCAACTTTTGATCTTCTGCTTGCACTTGCTCAAGGTGTTCTTATGTAGCCTCCTGAGCCTGTCTCTCTTCATGTAAGGCCTGCAATTCAGCTTCAGCAGTCCTCATCTCCCTCTGTAAGTGCTCAAATTTCCGTTTTAACTTATTTCCCTCGTCTCTCTCTCTCTCTTCAGGGTATCCTTCAGCTGCTCAGAAGATTTATTGTATGACTCCAGTTTAGTCATCACCTTATCTATGTTATCCTCTGAAGCATGTAGTGTTACAGTCCCGGCCCTTATGGTAAGCCTCGGATCCACATCTATCCCTATCATAACAGCAGTATCTATTATCATTGTGTCAGCCATTCCTTCTGATTCTACCTTTTTTTCTATCCTCTTCATTATTCTCTTGGTATCCCTATCATAATACACAGTATTGAAATCAGGGATTTCCTTGCCCTTTTCCTAGACAAAAGGAACTATTCTTAGAGAAGGGACCACAAGAGTGTTGGCAGTAGGCACTTGTGGATCCTGGACCTCTGGATTTTCTGTCTCTTGGGTCTGCCCCTCGGTAACTGACTGTCCTGTCTCTGTCAGCTTTTGACCCTCTGCTTCCTACCTTCTCATTTCCTCATCTAGATTTCTCTTTGCTTCTTCAGCTACTTTCCTAGCTACTTCTTCAGCCTCTCTGGCTGCTTCTTGTGCCTTCTCAACTGCTTCTTGGGAAGCTTTTCTTTTTTCTTCTTCTTCGCTATGAAGCCATCCTGCAGCTTCCTGTGCTAGATTCTGGGCCTCCTCTTGTCTCCTTTTGGCCTCTTCTTCAGCTCTGGCTTGCTCATCTTTGGCTCGCTCAGCCCCTTTTCCACCTTTAGTGTTGATCTTTGGCTTGAATCTTCTTCTTAGAGCTGTCAAATTAGGGGCACTTCGGAAGACAAATTCTTCCTTATCGAAGTGATGAGTATACTCAAAGTGAACCTTATGTTCTTTGCAGTGCTCCACAACCTTACCTTGGGAATCACTCCTATGGAATGGCATCCTTCCAAAATGGAATTTCTCTAATTCTACTACAAATTCATCAGCATGTTTCACTTTAGCAAATCTACAGCTTCCTAGTTTGAATGGCAAAGGGGGGTAAGCAGTCTTCTTGTGTTCAAACAGGAATTTGCCTATTCCATCGATGAAAACTTGTCTGACCGCTTCCTTATGGACAATATAGTCGGTTGCATATTTTGGCAGCGAGGAAGGGGCTTTTGAGCCACCAAACATTCTGAAATACATGCCATTTTATGTCAAGTAATAGTCTGCGTATTCTTCTATTACTTTCATGGCCCCTTTCGACAAGCAATCACATTCCTTAAGAAAAATGAGGGTGTGCAATGGCATAAGGAACTGTTTGCATACTTCTCTATAGTGGCTGTGGTAAACATGTGCCCACAAAGGTTTGTAAGCCACGTAGATAGGAATTCTCTCCCTGTCCCAGATGCATCTGAGACCAGGGAAGGGCTTATGACACAATATGCAGTCTATAAGTATCGATCTCATGTAAAACTCAGACTTTTTTCGGGTCTCTCCCCCCTAGGCTGTGGCCAAGCAAGCAGACAGACTGTTTGAAACCAGGCTGGGCTAGTTGAAGATTGTCCCATCGGTGGCCACATAAAAGATGAGAGGTATCCATTCCAGATGAACAACCTGCCATGAGCTCTTCCAAATATTCTGTTGAGCATCAAGGCTATGAATCTGTATGGAGCCCTTAGACTCGCTGTATCATAATCATTCATTGCTCTAGGCCTCAAATGTTTCCCTGACAGCATCATTCTTTTCATGGTTTCTATCAGGTCCATGTTAACGTTACTCAACCAGTCATCAGACATGAAAACTTTAGGCTCCGGCAGATGGTCGGCCAAGGCTACATAACCAGGGATATACACAGCATAACCTTGATCATTAACATCCTTCAGAATCATTGTTGAGACATCCGCCCAAGGAAGAATCCATCCTATGACTTCCGAGCATGGGAAGAGTTCTGGCCTAGTGGCAACCTTCATGAGTGTCGATCTTTCGATGTTGGCGTAGATGGGTTCCTCTTCCAGTCCCATATCAGGCACCTCTCTTCTAGTGATGAGTCTATAGACATCCCCCTACTGATATTCGGGTTCAAAACCAGAGACACATTGAGTGTCTCCATATATATATTCAGTCTTTGTTTCAGCTTCTGCTTGTGGCACTTCTTCCACCACTGGGGCCTTTTTCTTTTGTCTTTTGGACATGGTGGGCTCAACTTCTTCCTGCCATATATAACATTGTAATATTGAGGCATCCAAAGTGCATACATTTACATGACAGAGTGCAGCACTTTATTTTATATGGGTATATCGTGGTAGCAACTAGTTGATGAAACTAAGATATAAGTTTGCATAACTTGACTGTCCAAATGCACCCTACTTAGAGCTCTTATCTATATCTTAGTATGAGGCAAAACATTTCTGTATGGTATTAAAACATCCCATCAACCATCTTCTAAACTGTAATAAAATTACATCCATATGCAAAGCGCCATTTTCATGTGTTTAATGTGATAGCAAGTAGAGAAACCAATGCATGCATGCACAATCCAAAAATGCCCTGACTATCAGAAATACTAGCATGAAGCAAATTCAGTCCTATGCCCTAAAGTGAGCAATATACTACTGCTGCATGATACAAATCTTTATCAATCATACTTGAGTCGTCATTAAATCTACAACGTTTCGCAGATGCATGTACATCAAATGCAAGGTGCAACATTCATCAATTTGGTCTATTGCTCAGCAAACAAAGACGGGGAATTTTAAACAAATCAAGATCAGGCTAGCCACCCCAATTACATTAATTCGACTATACATTGTGGGTATTAGTGTCATTTTACTGTAAACGGTGTTCTCATCAAAACCACCATCCATGATATCTTCAGTTCAAGAACTACGACAATGGCATAGCCCTTCTAACCAGCTAGGGTTTTTAGGCGATTGAGCACAAAAAGGGGCCGCATGCGATGACGTGAGCAACACAGGCTGGGGTTCGAGTGGTGAGGTAAACAACCGCAATACCTATGGACTCCTTTCAAAGACATTTTCCTTCCTGCATACCCTGGGTTCAACATTATATTTTTACGAGGCCGTGTAGAACCGCGTAGGTGAAACGGCCATGCCTCAAAGACCCGGTAACGCACCACAAGATTAGCACCCCAAAGCAATCTAGGCAGGTTTACTTCTTACCCATCATGACTATGGAGGGTGGTTCGGCGCAGACGGCGTAACGACCATCTGCGCCGAAACCCTTTAATCGCTATGCGCGCGAGGTAGAAAACTAAATAGGGGTGAAAGACAAAGCAGTTCTGAAAGTCTAAAAGTTAAACTCCCTCCCACAGTTAAAAAGATAAAAAAAAAAATCTGGTCACACAAGCTTATAGGCTAGCTGGATGGGGAAAACTGCTGGGAACACCCAAACTACGGAAAACAAAAAAAACCACTGATATTTTACGGGGAAAACGACGAAAAGGCCTACCTGGTAACCCGGTGAATATGGCGATTCGATGACGGTTAGGCTTCTACCTCTGCCACTTGGAAGCTAGTACAACGACAGCGGGGACCTTCACTTCCTTCAAAAGATGACATCTCAACGGCGACTGTGCTCAGCAGTGAAAAATAACAATATAAAAAAAACCCAATGTTGTCCCCGTATATATAAACTCTCACACGTGCGAGGAGAACATAAATAGGGCGCCGAAAAGCTTTTCACGTCGGCAGCCAGGAGCAATCAGCCTTCCGCAACAGCGGACGGGCACAATGTATACCCAGCCGGGATACATGTATGATGGGAAATCATCAAAAAAAAAAATCAGACGTCAGATGGTTTTACGATCGGGAGGTGGACGCTTAAATCCATTCGCAACGGTGGATGAAAAAATCATAAAAGCTTCCGCTCTGGTCACACGCGTCGGACGTCGGACGGCTTTCGAGTCGAAGGACGAAAGTCCAAATCCCTCCATAATGGGCAAAGCTAACATGAAAAGGTTCCGATCCAAGACTCAAAACAGCCAGCAACTTACTCGAATCGGAAGAGAACTGAAAGTTGAAAACGGACACCCGCCCGCAACAGCGGAAGGAGTGAACAAAAGAGCTTCCGATACTAAACCAAAAGAAAATCGAAAACATAATTCGAAAGGAACGAAAAAATTAAAACCCGAAAAGCTCTGCAACAGTGGGGCCAGAAGCGAAGATCCGTCCGGAACGGTGGACAAGGAAAAAAATCATACCTTCCGACGTAGAACCAAAAACCACCCGCAACAACTGAAAAGATAATGCCAAAAACCCTCCGCAACGGTGGGAAAGAAAATGAACCAACTCCCGATTTAAAATGACTTCATAGGTATTCAAAAGGCAATGATAAGCTCGATTGTGCATGGGATTATTTTAAGCATTAAGGAAAACATCAGACCGATTGATAGACCAACCCAAGTGCTGGAAATCATTCCATAAACCAACTAAGGAAAAAAATCAAACTAATTCAAAGTAGAGGGTCCTAAATTTTTTTAAAATTTTTGGGAAATTGTTGCGGCTGCAACAGTACCCTAGTACAATCTACTATTTGTGAATAGATGTTTTGATGTCGAACACCCAGCAGAGTCTTCTGATCAAAGGTCAATGATGTGAACCTTTATCGATAGAGAGAGAATCTTTCATTGAGGCATACATATTTCAAGGTACAAAATTTGTTTCTAAGACTATTTCCTAAATGATGAGATGAAGTCGACAGGAATAGTCTCGTCAAAGGAGGGCCATGATGAATCCCACATCAATGACATGAAACTCGAAACAAAGTTTTGGAATGTTGTAGATAATGCAACCATAGGACTGACTCAAAGGTTGTTTTAACTACAGAGGTAAACTTCTTTCTTCCTTTGAACATCAGGTGGCACAATAAAAGACTTGGAAGCATGACTAGACCAAACAGACACATTATACGATAGAGGAAAATGCATTCTTTTGAAAGACTCAAAGGAGTGACATGACCTATGAAAGTGGATTGACTTGCAAGTCAGCTGAATACCCAATTGACTGAATGATATGCAGACAAGTGCCATGTTCAAGGGTAACAAACAACTTCCATTTGATTTGCAAAATAATTCCCTTCCTTTAATTCCCCCATCGTGATTGATGAGTGCCTCTTTTCATTTTTACGAGTCCAAAGAGGGTAACAAACACTCATTTTAGCTTATCCGAAGACAATTCCATTCCCATATATTTCATGAACTTGAGAAACGAGGGGTTTGTTCCCAAAAAGGGTCTCTCAATGTTTAGTTTAACGAGTCCAATGAAAGAAAACTCAGTATCGTTGATATTTAGAGAGTCTGAATGAAGACGAAAGAAAACTCCAAAGGGTCCTTTTTCGTATGATTTAGTCTCCAGGGCTCAAAAAAGTATAAAATAATACCCAAGAGAAATATTCTAGTCATGATCGGTTGGACTGTTCCTTTTTCATAAATAGTCTATTCGAATGGAAAAAGAGATAACCTACCATCGGAAAGATGACTCTTCAAATACTTTTACGAGTATGAAGAAGACAAGTACTCGATGATCTTTCCATATTTAGGGAGTCCGAAAGAGCTTAAAGGAGACTCCATTGGGTCTCTTTTTAATGAAGAAAAGTTTTACGAGCCTAAAAAGAATAAAAAAAAGACTCGAAACTTTGATATTGAGTTCTGAGAGCGTGACCAAAGTGTCGAAACAAATGCTCGAGGAATTTTTTCTCTTTAAAGAAGTATGAAAAAGACAAAAAGAAATTCCCCATAGACTTTTACTCTTTGCATTTCTACCCCTACAAGACTCAAAAACAACATTAATCTCTCGAAAAATGACTTTAATGAGTTGTATAGATGGATTTTATAATAATAATGATTTCAAAATATTAAAACAGCATTAAAAAACCCTAAAAATAGATATAAAAGTCATTTCAAATAGTAAAAATCAAACCATTTTACTATTTACCACTTGGTGAGAGAATTTTGGAGAAAATTTGAGCCATATCTTCAATCAACAATTCCGATAGATTCTACCATATGATTTGAGTGCCGTCAGAGTCAGGTAAATGACAAAACCCTAGCCTTTCTTTTTAAATAATTCATTTTTTATTTTGTTAGGGTATGGGGCTGTTTTAGGAAAGACCTAAAACTTAGATGTGGGCACTGCTCCTTCCCCTTATAGGACAAATGGTGCACCATGAGAATCATGCAACCTCAACTACACTCAGGCACTGCCACTGCTGTGTGCAAACAGAGCTCAGGCGGTGCCGGCCGTGAGTGGGGCAAAATGAATGGACAATCAAGAACACAAGTTTTTAATTGATTTTAATGATTGATTTTGTTTCTAACTAATCCATCAATTGTTTTTGGCAGGTTTCCAGTGATCAAAAATGGTAATATGGAAAGAACAACAACATGATGAGGATGATGCCTTTGCCGAAAGAAATGCAGGATGCATAGCCGAAATTGAGGAATTGTTACCTCCTCAAATTCTTCCACACACCTAGAATGGTGTCTCATCAGTGATTACTGGAGTATATCCTCCATATGTGGAACGCGGAACAACAATACTTTGAGGTAGGAGCCCATGTGTTGACTGTTAAAGTAGAAGATATCTACTTCTTGACCGGATTATCGAGACGGGGTGCTCTAATTTCATTGACTGGTTCTCGTGGAGGGGATGTGACTACCCAAGAGTTGATTGACCGTTACTTCCTTCCTGGTACTAGAACTTGAGGCAAGAAAATTCCCATCAAGGCAGTGAGGTATGATCATCTCCATACTGTTCTTTTCACCATGCAGAGGCTGGCTGGGAGCCAAGGGCCTCATCAGGATGCTAGGGAACACATGTTATATGTGATAGAGGCTATGGAACCTACTTTCTTCAACTGGGTAGAGGCATTACTACCAGTCTTCAAGGACCAACTAACCAAGTGTCGGTAATGAGAGCTAAAACAATTTGGCTATGGTTCTATCTTAGCCTGTTTCTTCTTTGAGCGAGTCCCTCATTTGAGGCCCCAAGTGGTTTTTACTGAGTTCAGGGTGAGAGACCCTCGTATGCTGAGGTGGGTCAGGATCATGGCCCGCATAGGGGTAGGCAGAGGGAAAGTGAATTTTGGGACTCCATTTTTCCATTGGTTGAATGATCAGATCCTCATGGTTGAGGATTATGGGTATGCAAGTACCAATTTCAGAGGTGACCCTAACCTACCACTTCCACCTGGCGAACAGTGGGGAGACATGGGTAAGAAACAAAACCATAATATAGCTATTTTTTTTTAATGTTTTAATGGTTTTTATTTTTTATGTATAGTAACAAGACCTGAAAATCTCCATGCAGATGTTGGAGTTGCACGACCTGGGGGATCATCCCCACTAGACAGACGAGCGGGAGCTCGATTTTTTCAACAACATGACGACCCAATGGGAGAGCTGGAGGAGAACCTAGAGAGGTTGACTCTAGACATACTCGATGCATCCATCAATGATCTCCTAATGCAATATCAGAGGCACATAGCAGGAGTGCCAGGTCGTTTTAGTCATTTGCTACATAGGGTAGCGCAGGCTGTTATATGCTACCATGAGCATCACTAGACAGTTCTACATGATGTATTACTGAAATATGCTATAGCTTCAGGTTTTTGTATGATTTTGTGCTTCCTGAAAGACAGAGTGCTTCAGATGAGGTCTCGTGACCTATTTTTGTAAAACACTTATATATATACAAACTTTTACCTCCGATATTTATATGCTTAACATGGAAGATGTATTTACATGATTTTTATATGTTTTTACAATTTATTTACAATATAATGAACCATGTTTAATTTTCATGTTATGAACGGGAAATATACCAGTCTAGGATATAATTTTCCAATGAATCAACAACTGCATTTTCTTCCCTAGGGATATGCCTAAAAGTAATTACCTCAAATATCATTTCCAATAAACGTACCCTCTAATAGAGATGGAGCAGTATAGGGTTTCTGATGGTATAGACCCGATTCAAATGACAAACCACTAACTAGGATTCCATGAAAACTACCAAGTCACAAATGTCCCGGCAGGAAGCCTCAGTCAAAAGATCAATGACTTCTTCATACTCGACTATATTGTTGGTAGAAGGACCGATACAAACTGCTCCCGAACTGACTAGATCGTGTGCAGGAGAATATAGAACCCAAGAAGCTGAAGCAAGGTTCAGTGTATGGAAGCAAGCACCATCAGTGAATCCATAAAAATTCATCTGATCTCTTCAGGTACAACCCATTGTGAGGTTTCCCAATGGAACTCCGTCATAATTCGTGAGCTCGTAGGCACCTTTCTATAAAACCTTGGAAACAATAAAAGGACCGTACCACATTGATTCAAACTTCCCTTTTCCTAGCTTATCATGTCTCTAATCATAAGTCAGGACTAGACCACCTTCATTAAACACACAAGGTTTGATAGATTTATCATATTGCGCCTTGATGTGTTTCTTATGTGCCTCATTAACTAAGGCATCATCTCATCTAGTTTCATTAAGGTTGGTTAAGTATAAAAACCCTTCTTCCTCAGTAGAAGTATTAGGGAGAAGTTCAATGGCAAGTTTCAAAGATGGAATCTGAAACTGAATAGGTAGGATAGATTCTAGTCTATATACTAATTGACAAGGTGTAAAACCAGTTGTTGTTTTTACTGAAGTTCTATAATCCCAAAGAGCGAAGAAGAGAGTCTGGTGAAAGTTGGATTTATGATCTCCAACCATCTGATGCAGCATGGTTTTTAAAACTTTGTTAATGGCCTCAACTTAACCATTAGCTTGTAGATAATAGGGAGTTGAGTTTTCATGGAAAAAACCCAGCTTAGCACTTAACTCTGCCATCATCTGATTCTGGAAAAGTGATTCGTGATCAGTGACAATAGACTAAGGAACTCCAAACCTAGCTATTGCATGATTGAAAAGGAAGAGGGCAGAAGTCTTACCATCCTCTGCATATGTAGGCATAGCGTCAGCCCACTTAGTGAAATAATCCATGGCTACTATGATGTAACCATGCCCCCCGGATGAGGTAGGCTTACAATGCATGAAATCTATCCCCCATTTGGTGAAAGGGCCAATGGCAATGACGGGGTGTAACAGAGCAGGGTGGGTGCGCTTTTTCGAATAAAATTTATGACAGGGTGGGAATTTCTTAACAACCTCATGACAATATTTAAAAATAGAAGGCTATAAATAGCCAGCGCAAAGGATTTTCTGAGCTATAGCCATCCCAGAAAGATGACCACCACATGCTCCATAATGGCAGTCATTAGGAACTTGTTCAGCCTCGTCATGGGTGAGGCATCATCGAAGAATGGTATCTATACCATGTCTATACAATGTATTATTGAGGATAAGATAGTACTTTACGTGGTGATGAATGCAGTGATGATCATCATAAGATATGCTAGGCTGAAAATGCTATGTCTGGAGATAAATGATTAAATCTCCATACCATGGATCAGTTGTGCTTATCAAGAATAGAAATTCATCCAGGAATGAATCACTGGGCTCAGAATCAGTTAAAGAATAGGGAAGGTCACACATTATCTCTACAAAGACTAATAACTTCTTTGAAGTAGCTTTGGAAAACTCAAGGTCAAACTCTTGTAGGATGACAATCCATCAAGAGTATTTTCCCCCTATCACCTGACGAGTCAGGATGTAGTACATAGGGTTTTAGTCTATGAGTACAGTAGTGGTGCGAAGCAGGATGTAGTGATGAAACTTTTGGACAGCAATGAGCGTAGCCAATGCTAGCTTCTCCACACGTGAGTATTGAGTTTTGGAATCGAGAAGATTCTTACTTGTGTAATAAATCATGTGTTCTACGATGTTATGGTCCTCTTGAGCTAAAACCATTCTGATAGTAGTAGTAGAGGCAGCAACATACAAGATAATATCCTTTGAGTAATCCAGGGGGTGTATCATGGGTGAATGAGTCAGAGTGTGTTTAATATTATTGAAGGCTCGCTGGGCCTAGTCATCCCAGAAGAATGGAGTATCCTTCTTAAGGAGATGCATATAACCATGCATTTTCTCAGCAAAGTTACAAACAAAATGACGAAGAAATTTTTCCTTCCCTTTCAAACTTTGGAGTTCAAGAAGATTGGTTGGGGAAGGTAGAGCGAGTATTGCAGTAATATTTAATGGATCAATCTGAATACCATCCTTGGAAACCATGAATCCTAAGAGGCGTCTCGTCTCAACACAAAAAACACATTTGTGTGGGTTCAGCTGTATTTTGTAATGGCGACATCTCAGGAAAGATGTCTCTAAGATGTCGAGGATGGTCTTCCCATAGCTTTGAATGCACAGGGAGAGTGTGAGGTATGGCTCCATTATGTTCTTAATGTCGTGAAGCGCATAGGACATAGTGTGCTGGAATGTGACCCCAGTGTTCTTAAGCCCAAAGGGTAACTTCCTGTAGGAAAATGTTCCCCACGGACATATAAATGTCATCTTATGTTGATTGACGGGAAATATCTCAATCTTATTGTAGCCGGAAAAGCCATCCATAAATGAGAATATGACACTCCCAGCATAGTTATCAATAATCTGATCGATGTGTGGAGTCGAAAAGTTGTCCTTATGACAAGATTTATTCAGGTCTTGTAAATCAATACATACTCAAATATTTCCCTGGTTTTTGTTCATAGGAACAATATTCAATACCCATTCCGTCAGGGGTACAGGATAGATGAATCCTACCTTCAAAATTTTCTCGACTTCGGCTTTGATAGCGGCAGCCTTTTGTGGATGGACTTGTCTCAATTTCTTCCTAACCAGTCTAGCTATAGGATAGGTTTTGATCTCATATACTAATGGATGGATCTATTCCATGCATTTCTTCATAAGACCAAGCAAAAATGTCTCGAAATTCTTTAGAAGGTGCTCTATACTCTTCAGCTTCATCTATTGAATAGTTTTCCCTATGTCAACATGTTCAATAGTTCCAGGCCTGATCGATATGTCGATTGGAACCATTTTGGTAATCTTGCATAAATTGCCTTCAGACTCAGAATCTTGCAACAAGACTGGTGTTTGTGGATCATTGATAATATCAATACCCAAGAGAGATACAAAATCATTATCCACCGAACTGGTATTGGGGAGGAACAAGGATATTTGATGGTGATCCTCCCATACTAATTAATTTGTATTCATAGTCACTATAATAGACTCGTCCGATGGAAAAGTCTAGGAGAGATAATCAAGAATAGGAAGCGAAGCTTCTAACCAGTAGGGCAGGTGGTAAGGATCCGAAGCCACAAGATGAAGATCATCTATATGGACATCGAAAACAGTTTGGATAACATCATAAACGAAGAGATAATAGCTAAACGAAGAGATCATATTAACTGTTGTAGTTTTTGTGCTAGAAGGGGTTGATGGAAACACACCCATGAGGGTGGATTCCTTCAACATCCCTACCCCAATCGACTGGTAAGGAGGAGGGGACTGACCTAGCAAAGGAATATTATTTTTTGTAAGAGTAGTAACATTTGACGTACAAAAATCAAGTTCATCAATCATCACAATTCTTCCCAAATGCGGAAACTGGAGAGTTCTAAACACTTTCAAAGCAACAACATTCATAGTGAAAAACCAATTTCTTCCTAAGAGAAGATTGTAGTCTAATGGGGCATCCACTACTTCCACCTGAATGGAAATAGTTTTTCCCCCTAGCTCAACTAAAAGGGTCGCGATGAGACCATGGGGCTGGAAACCTCTTCCATCAAAGGATTTTAGTGTTTTCGATTATTTTACAAGCTCGGGAGAGCTAATGGCTTTCCAACAGGACAACGAAAAAATAGAGGTTGAAGCATCTTCATCTAGAACATTCCTAAATACCTTTTTCCCAACTACTCTAGTTACGACTTAAAAATCTAGTTGGTGAGGTAATATATGTTTGAGGTTCTTTGGATTGAAATGAATCATATTTGTGTGACCCTAGTCCATGGCTCCCAAAGAGGTTAATAAGTTTTTACGTTGTGTGGGACAGCTTTGGAGTACTTTTAAGGTAGACATTGCACATGGTTCCTGAGATAGGTATTCTACAACATTATAGAATTATGAAGCTCAAGAATTAGGGTTAAAAATAGCCTTCGTAAGAGTGCTTTTGGGTGGATGCAAAATCATGTCGAGATTAGGCTTCTCGATTGTTAGGGGACCATTAGATGAGGATGTGGGAGAACCAGTAGAAGGAGCTTTATCTGAAGAAGGTTTCTTGATTTTATTCTCCTCGGGTTTGTCATATAACTAACTTTGAGTTGCTATATTTAAATTTTCCAATGACATCATTCAAATTTCCTCTGTAGAACTAGAATTTCCCTGGTTAGACATGTGGTCTACCAGTTGTTACTAAGAAGGAAAAGGATCAGTAAGAACTGTCGGTGTGGGGTTACTCTTTAAAAACTTATTAATTTCATCACATCGGCGACACTCCTTTGTGAAATGATCGCCACCACACAATAGGCAGGGATATTTAGCTTTTCATTTTCCTTTATTGTCATTCTTTGAGACCGTAGGTTTGGGATTTTCCTGTTGGTTTCCGAGTTTCTTGTTTTTACCTTTTCTCTTCTTCTTACTACTAGATGATTGTGTAGTTTGAATAGCATTCACCTCGGTGGAAACCATAGGGATAGAAGGAGAAGTAGTGGAAGGACTTGGTTGTTTGGTAGCTTTTACTGCTGGCAAAGGCTAGATTGAATCGATAACCCCATCAACAGGAGTTTCTGTAGGTGGCTTAGCCGAGTCCATGCTGGGACGACGAGATTGAGGGATAAGGCCATACAAAGTTCTATACTGGGAATAAACCAAGTCTAGATACTAAGCACGACTAATGGATTTCTCTTCAGTAACAACACCCCCCATAGCCACATCTAGGGCAATGGGTAGCAAAAAATACTTCGAAAACCAATCAGCTAAGAGTTGGTCCGGGATAGGAGCATTAATGAGCCTTCTCCACCTTCCCCACTCATGAATATGATCCGAAATGTGTGTGGAGGTATTTTGACATAGAGAGGTTAAAATATCTGTACTCGTTTCATAATGAATGGGTAGTTGAAAGTGTGTGAGGAAGACAGTTGCCAAAGCACTAAAATACACAAATGAGTGTCATGGAATTTTGATATACCACTTTGTGATCGTACCAGTCAAAGTGAGTTGAAAGAGTCTTAATCGAATAGAATCATCCATCAAGGAATTTGACGAACACCATATATGGAAAGTCATAACGTGATTTTTGGGATAATCTCCCTGCTTCCCATCGAATTTTGGAATATCCGATGGTAACTTGACTAGAATAGGGGGCCACAAAGGATTATGTTGAATGGGGTCATTGATCAATTTGGACAAATCAGGAAAGTCCAAAGTTGCTAGGAAAGGTAACTAACGATTCGGTTCAACATACTAGTAATATTGATAAGGCATGTAACCACCAGTAGGATCGTAAGTGGACTAATACACAGGTTGTTGAAAAGGCTGATGAGATGATGAACCTCTAGAAGATGGACCTCCAGGGTTAGGATTGCCAGAACCACCAGGCCCACTAGGAGGATTAGTAGGAGGACCTCCAAGACCACCAGGACCACCAGGATCTCCAAGACCACCGGGACCACCAAGAGGAGTACCACCAAGACCTCTAGGACTACCGAGACCACCAGGAGGAGTACCACCAAGACCTCCAAGACCACCGGGACCACCAGAAGGAGGACCATTAGGAGGGGGACCTCTGGGAGGAGTTCCACCAGGCCCCATGAGGGGAGGGCCCCCATAAGGTGGCCCTCCAGGACCACCATGACCCATAGGGGGAGAACCTCTATAAGGTGGCCCTCCAGCACCTCCATCTGTATGAATAGATATTCCTCCCAATGCTGGCATGTAGGACCAGTTGGGTTGCCCCCATGGAGTAAAAGTGTTTCCAAGATATGGGATCCCAGTGTATGACATGCTTATAGGGGTAGGTTGATAATTCATATTTCCTACGGGTACTTGATTTTTTGGGTAAGCATATCCCCAATAAACTTTATTAACTACATATTGTGCCCCTAAGGGTTGACCTAAACTCATTGGAGGATTAACTATATTCGTAGGAGGAACGTAAACTGTGGATGTGCCTACATTAGAGGCCTGTCTATTATGAGTAACAACTCCACCAGAAGGTAACGTAGATCGTGCTGCGGGTTTCCCCATGGAACTATAAGATACTTATACAAATAGAGTTGAAGGTTTCCCCCCATCCCTAGAAGACCTAGGAGGACTAGAAACAACCCTATCATTTGAAATCGTAGGGTTGGAAGTTTGACCCGGGTGGTGTGAAGTCTCAACAGGATCAATAGGTTTCAAAGTGTCAACCAATGAACGATATCCGGTTGGACAAGGATCTGTGTTATGGGGAAGAAGAACCGAAATAGGTTTTTTATGAGGGACAGGGGTTCCCAAGATAGTATCTAATATTTTCATTCTCTCTTGAAAATATTGTGCACGTTGAATACCTATTTGGATTTGTCTATATTCCTCTTCACTTGGTGAAGAATGTTCAGGAGAGGGCTTATGTATTCCAAATGAAGCAATGGCCTGTCCCGTAGAAGTTCCCCAAAATGGAGCATCTAGACCATAATCTTGATGAACGGGACTATCAACAGGACCTTCGATAGGACCATGGAAGGAATTGTAACCCACGAGAGGTTGTTGGACCAAGGGAGTAACGTAAGAAGCGAATTGCTTTCTGCTTTCTACAACTAGGTTATCTTCCACATGGGAAGTAGTTGTAGCTCCTTGGTTAGTAGATTCCATTAGACCATCTCCTGTGATGGGAGGAAAGTCAGGTGGCAAGCCCTGTGTTCTTCTGGACCGTCTCAAATGAAACGTAGCCAGATTTCACAGCCACTAATCTAACCTAGGGTTTCAGAGCTAAGATAAAACACACCAAAAAACTGTCTCCTACTCAAGCTATAGGCCAACAAGCAAATTCAAATGACAGGATGAGCTCAAATGATCGGTCTCTCACCAGGATTGTCAAGTAGGTGCAACTCACGATATACCACAAGGGTACGTGCATAGTAATCTCCCTAAATGTTGTTTTCGGTGTATTGCTCCACATAAGATGGCCAAAGGACTTTTCTCAGATAGATAAGGTATCCTAGTGGGGTATCCTGATATACTCAAGGTACGTGGGAGCTCAAATCGGTAGTAGTGTTGTCTAATGCACAACTGTTCAAAAGGGGCCTTCTGATATAAAATTGAGTATGTGAAATACCTTTCTATATACCTCAAGGGTATGTGAAAGGTCGTTCAATATATCGACGGTATGTGGAAGAAGAACCACATGAGTCCCAGGATGTAGTGCGGACAAATAATGAGAGCTCCTACGTTTAATGACGCCCGAACACGTCTCTAACCTATCACTCAAATTTCTATACAAATTTTAAGCCTATAACTACCGTTAATTTTAAAGTGGACAGTTAGGTGAATGCATGAGGTTTTGATAGAAGAGAAAAACCATGCAAATATGAAATGCTAGTTCATTTACTTTACCATTTAGTATGCCTAATTACGGGAAGGAGAGAGAGTGTTTTTCTTTTTCAATTTTTCTTCAAAACCAAAAAAAACCCCAAACAACTATACTGAATATTCTTTTTCTGAGCATCCAATCTAACAACACTTATTCAAATCAACTTTTTTTGAAAGCAAACAGGTAGGGTAAGATCTCTTTTCAACAAAGAAGAAAGACAAACAGCAACCAAATATGCATATGCAAGCTATTTTTCGATATTTCTAAAACGTGGAAAGATCTAACTTAAACTATTGATATTTTTTTTTATTTTGATGAGATAATGATGCAAAAGAGACAAAGGAACAAAGGAATCCTAAAATCTTGTGAGGCTAATAAGAGATCACGTGACTCAAGCTCAATAAAACAATGACCTAATCTCAACAAATTTTCTTTTTTGCTTTAGAGTAAAAACAAGTCTTTCTCACACTTGACGAAAAATAGAAACAAGAAAATTGATGTAAGGGAGTCTTTCTTTTCAGTGCTAATTAATAACAGGTAGAGATCTAATCTGACCTAAAGCATCCAAAAAATCTGTTCAGAAAAAAGCAAACTTACAAGTAGTAATGTATGATGAATCTAACCTAGCTTTTTTTATTTTAACAAACAAGCATTTTCCACATGAAAATTTCAGATTTCAATGACTCAAGCAAATTCAAACAAGTCTGGGCAGAACTAACTGAACACACAAAAAACCAGAAATCACAAATCCTTTGCAAAAATTTGAAAAAATCAAGGTCTGGGATAGGCCTACCTAGCATCGTTCCAAAGAGGTTGCTGACAGAGCGGTTTTGAACTAGAACTGCTTCTTGTTCACTGACCTCGGGCGGTGGCACCGCCTATTTCTAACTAGACTCGGACGGTGGCCGCGCTTGTTCCCTAAAGCACATGCGTGGTTCCTTGTAACAATCCAAAACCCAAGGAGAGTGAAAAAATCAAGTTAAAAACTACAAAAACTCTACAACAACTGATGAATCAACAACAATACAGAGCATATAAAGTCAAGGTGATTCAGATCTGAAGAGATTTGAGGATTTCAAACCAAAACTTCGCTAAATCAAATGTAGATCCGACTGAAATGACTGAAAGCTAGAGCTTGGATTTGAACAAGAGTAGTTCAAAAACTGAGAAAGAACAGGACAGATCATTTTCCCCAGCATAGTCGCCAAATTTGTTATCAGGAATATAGCACCTTCTGTGGACATAAGTTGTTCCTCTAGTCTAAATGGTTCAGATCCAAAACAAATGAGTAACAACTAGGTTGAAGACTTTCCTTGAAATCTATAGATAGCTGGAATAAAACTTTGATTAAATACTTGTAGACATGTAGAAGCACATTAAACATACAACAACATCAAAGATACCAGAAAACTATCCATATATCCATATTAGTGACTAAGGAATCCAACAATATATATGTGAGAATAACACAACAGATATATGGGAAGGAAATCAACTTTGCATTAAAAGATGAATGAAAAAGCTTACAACCCTTTCTCCTTAGTGTCAATGCACTCCTTCACAAGACTAGCACCTCATCCTCGATAGCTCTGACTTGCTCCTCTATGCTCTCTAATGGATTAGGCCAGGATGTTAATTTAGCAGCATAACTTTACTTCTTTCTTCTCCCCCCATCCATAGAGTATGAGCTTGTATTTATAGGGATCAAAGGGATAGGAATGGTTTATAAATTGGTGGGTGAGGTGGCCATGAGATCCTCAAAGGAGGGATCTCAAGCTTAACTGACCCAAGTGAGTATGGGTAAGGCTAGACACAAGGCTTTTGTTCTAGAAGCTTCATGAAACCTCCTTTTTTAAGTTTTTACTGAGGGCACCACTTATACTCCTTTATGACATAGTGGTGATGGGTGAGAACCATGCCAACAACAAAGGTTAAAGGTGATGGCACCACCTGGTTTCCACATAACTTGTGCAGTGTTGTATAAGGTACCACTTATCTACTTTAGGATAAGAGCAGTGTTGAAGTCTTATATGTTAGAATCAACAGTAATTTCACTTCAACTTTGGGATTGAGGGAAAATAGAGGTGTTATAGATCTTATCACATGCTGGTGACAGGATTTGGGTGTAACACGATGTACTTAGGTCACACCTGATATCTTGGTGCCATCATAATTGGCACACTTCCACACAAAGACATATAAGTTGGGGTATCTGACGTAAACCCAAAGTTGCATTGTTCAATAAACTATGGTTTCAGGGGGCATCTACTAAAGCTGTAGCATTGCCAAAATTTCAATCCTCTACAAACAAAAAATGGATGTATAGTGAGGTTGAATATCATGAGTTCATGTCAAATAGCCTTGTGAATGATTGGGAAGAAGTTTTGAGTGATGGTTTGCCTTGAAATAATGGGAATACCATTGTACATAGAGAACATAGGCTTCACAATAAGAGAAGAAAGCTTTTGTAGTTTGATCACAGCCATAGACCTACTTATTATGGAACCTTCTCAAAGAAAAGGTTAATATACTTTGCATAATTTTAAGTTTATTAATTATCAAAGCAACAGGTATTTGAATTTTGATAGCCCATGATGAGGAACATCTGAAACACCTTCAAGCTCATGGATTCTTAATATTGCAGTAGACAAGAGGGGAAGTTTTGTTTCTAACTCTTTTTTTTTTATGCAGTGATGGCATTGGGCCTCGAAATCCTTTCAGGAAGGACTCTTCTTCGAACTATGAGAATGATAGTGATGAATAATAGGAAGAGGTACTCATCACTAAATCTCTTTGTTAAGAGTATTTGTAGTATTTTTATTAACTTTCTTACTTTGTTAAAAAATTTCAAGAAGATCTAATGGAAAGTCTTTTTGACTGTGACAAGGATGATGAGGAAGAAAAGAATGAGGTTGGCACAAATAAGTTTAAATCTGAGGAAGATGATGAAAGTGATGGGTTTTTTGTACCTGAGGGATATCTTTCTGAAGATGAGGTAAATTCTACATAAAAAGTTGTTTTATGGGGTTCTTTATTATTGAGTACATAAAAATCCTTCTCTCTTATTTTAGTGTTTCCTGTTGCAATGCCCAAGTTTTATTGGGGGTAATTGAAGGTTCAACCCCTTGTTTTAGTGTTTCTTGTTGCAATGTCCTAGTTTTATTGGGGGTAATTGAGGGTTCATTCCCTTGTATTGTTGCTGGAATTTACCACAAAATTAGGGTTATTATAGAAGTATATAAGTTGAACACAATCATTTAATTACTCAGGGGATGCATATAGTTCAAGATATTTATTGGCCCTGGTGACTATTAGTAATCTGTCGAACTGCGCATCTAATGGAGTTACAAGAATAGATCCTGATGGAGCAATTGTTGCAATTCCTATTAGAAGAGACCATGGGAAAGCTACATGAAGTTCTATACTAAAAGAGTCCAAGGATCTGAAACACTCTGCAGACATATTGAAGGTCTGCTTGACGTTAATTATCCTTATTTATCCATCTATACATAGCCTAAAATTATTCTCGTGATTTGATGCAATCCAATGTTTAAAATGCTAACTGCCTTAGAATTCTAACATAGTTGCAATAGATGTTGCATACTATGGGAGGTAGTGACCTTGAAATCACTGGTCGTTACTTTCAGCGGCTTTAAAGTTTCTTCATGGTGCTTCATTATTGAAGCCTTGCAATTCTAACAATGTAAAGCATGGAGAAACAACTCAGGCTATGAAGGTGTATACATATAATGTCAGGCTCTGTGAGTAAGTCTCATAATCTCTTAGAGTTTGAGTTGAAAGTTTTATCCATTTTTTTGTTAGTCAATCTGGATGTGAGCACATTGTATTAGCTTTACTTTCGGAAATTTCTCAAGCAATTTTGAAATATAGTCATGCTGATTCAAATATTGATAGGTTAGTTTCTCTATTACCTTTACAGGTTTTGTGCCTTAACATATGAGAGAAACAAAGAAATGGTAGTTGCTGCCCTAACATATAAATGCATGGGGGTAGTGCACATGAGGGTTGTGCTATCTAAAACATCATGTTTAGAAATCAATGTTTGAGTTTGAGAGAAGAAGAAACAATCCTGAGAGATATGATAGAAATGTTGTTCAAAATACTTCGAAGGCCATCAAGAAGATCGAGGAAGTTCGTGTTATCAGGGAGGCTAAATTATGCAAGAACAGGTTTGTCCCATTCTCTTCAACTTTCCTTGTAAAAGAGTCAAGGGATAGTAACTGAAAATTAGCTAATTGGTTATCTTCTAGTTGTTGTTGCTTATAGCACCTATCAGGTCCAAATACAGTAGAACCACCATACAACATTTTTTTGTTCTCAAATCTTACCTTCGCCGTGGTGATTTTTTTTCTTGTCTTTATTAATTTTCCTGTGGTGCATTTATAGAGTGCCCTTGGTTCTGATAATTATTTGTATTAGTCTAGTTGTGGCTATATCTAAGGCAGGTTGGCCAAAGATAAACTTACAAACATGATTGAGTGTTTCACACTGATTTTCATATAAAATGTGTCAACTATAATGTTGGGTATGCTTTTATTATTTCATTCAACACTTTTTGAAATATGTGTTGAATTTATTTTTCTTGCTTATTTTGGTAGCCTTCATACTTCTATAAAAATATGTTTCATTTTCTAGAATTGACGGATATTTTAGCTTATGCTTTGCAACACTCAGTTTGAAATCTTTCGCTTTCATGTATTTTTATATTGTTACTGATAGATTGTTTTATGAATGACAAGGTTTCCTTACCTTATTTGGCTTTTACTTTGCTTGATTTCATATAATGATAGTTTTCTCATATATTCAGGAACGCCAAGAGATATTTCGTAAATTGGTTGAATTAATTGGTATCACATCCATCACATAGGTATTATGTTCTCTATAGTAACATGAATGGCTATTCCAGATAGGTAAAATTGTACATGGCTCTCAGGAATTAGTTTATCATAAATACTAGTTACTGGTAAGTTGTAATAGTAATAATTAGGTAGTTTGTAGATTGCTATCTATCATAAATTTGTTTGAATATCATTATTATCAAGCAATAACAACCTCTTAAAGGGTGTTAGCTCAATGATAGAGCGCCTGCCTAATTATAGGCGGGAGATTGGTGGTTCGATTCCTCCATGCCCTATCATAAATTTGTGACTACAAAAACGACTAAATTCGCATATATACGACTATTAGTAGCTAATTTCCTATATCTTAGTCGTATTTAGCTTACTAATTAATATATTATCATATAGTACTTTATTTAGTCGTATATTTGGTCATTAATTGTTGCAATTAGTGACTAAATCTGTGACTAAATCCATGATTAAATCATTGACTATCAATGACTAAATCAATGACTAATAAGTCAAGATATTAATGACTAAGTGAAATACGGCTAGCTATAAGTTAGTGGAAATTAAATACTATTAGTCATCGACTCAAAAATAGTCATTTATATCCTGATTTTAGTCATTAATTTCTCATTTTGTACTAGTGCATGGAAACTAGTTGATCTCCCCCCAAGGAGAAAGCTAGTAAAGTGTAAGTGGGTCTTCAAAACTAAGTTTGTTGCTGATGGTTCACCTTTGAAATATAAGGAAATATTGGTAGCCAAGGGCTACTCACAAGTACATGGTATTGATTACAGTGAGACCATTGCACCAGTGGCAAAGACGGACTCCATAAGGCTAGCTCTAGTCATTGCAACCTCAAAGCAATGGGAAGTACATCACATGGATGTGAAGTGTGCGAAGATCTTAATGAGGATATTTATATGCAGAAACCTGAAGGGTTTGTTTCTAATCCATATTTAGTGTGTAGGTTAAATAAATTAGTGTATGGGCTTATTAATTCTTGCACATGATCTAGGAACTAGGAATCAAAATCATCAAAGAATAATTAACAAATACTCATTTCAAAGGCAGTGTGGAGAGCAGTTTTGATGGCTAAAATGGAGGCAACTGTGCTACCTGTGATCAGTAAGTCATCAAAATATAAAACAATGATAATTAGATTACCATCATGCTGCTGTAAATACACATTTGGATCTGATCTACATCTCTGAAAGTTTTGCGAGAGAAGGAAGGCATCCATCTTGGAATACCACTCTCTTGGGGCATGTTTTAACCCATATAGCGACTTCTTTAGCTTGCAAACCAAAGATGGATCAGTGATGTATCCCTCAGGCTGCTTCATGTATATCTCCTCATGAAGATCTCCATGTAGAAATGCTGACTTAACATCCATGTGATGCACCTCCCAGTGCTTGGATGCGGAAATACCCAAAACAAGACGGATGGAGTTCATTTTTGCAACCGATGCAAAGGTCTCATGGTAGTCTACTCCTTGGACCTGAGAGAAACCTTTTTCTACCAGCCTTGCCTTATATTTGTAGGTGCTTCCATCAGCAGCAACCTTTGTCCGAAACATCCACTTGCATTGAACCAATTTTCTTCCCGAAGGAAGAGGAACTAGCTCCCAAGTAGTGTTTTTTTGAAGAGAATTCATCTCTTCATTCATGGCAACTTGCCATCTCGGATCCTTCTGAGCATGGTAGTAGGATTTTGGATCTAAAATAATCATCAAATAGCAATTTTTGGACAGCAAATTATCAGAACAAGAGATTGCAATACCTTCTCTTTGGAAATCAGACCGGGTTCTCCTTGGATCATCCAGATTTTCAATGTTGTCTCTTGCAGAGGAGAGTGTCTGTCGGGCCCATGTAGGAAGATGATTTTGCACTTCAGGTTCTGATTCAGTATCTAATGTTTGCTGCACACTGATATCAGAAATCATAGGATCCAAATCAGAGTCATCATCCCCAATTTCATCGTCCAAATATTCTGTGGAATAGGAAGGAATTTCAGCAGTTTTCTCCTCCACTAGTTCCACCTCCTAAAGAGGCTCATCAAACTTGACACTTCTCTCGATGATGATCTGTTTGGTATTGATATCCAATAGCTTGAATCCTTTAGATTCATCAGGATATCCAATAAACATACATTCTATGCTCTGCGGTTGCAAAGCCCTTCTTTTATCAAGTGGAATCCGGGCCCATGCAGTGGACCCAAACACCCGTAGGTTCGACACATCTGGCTTGTGTCCAAAGTATGCTTCGAAAGGAGTATTTCCTTTCACTGATGAATGTGGCACCCTGTTCTGAATGTATGCTGTAGCATGCATTGCTTCAGCCCACAAATTTGCAGCAAGCTTCTTTGACTATAACATACAGGTGGTCATCTCTTTGAGAGACTGGTTCTTCCTTTCTGCTACTCCGTTCTGCTGGGGAGTGTAGGGAATTGAATGTTGGACCTAAATACCACTTTGGGAGAAAATGTACAGCAACTCATTACTGACATACTCCCCTCCATTATCATATCTCAAGATCTTGATCTTAATCCCAGAGGCATTTTCGATCAAAGCCTTCAATTCACAA
>LPNX010312404.1:13681-25164 GCA_001517045.1 Pseudotsuga menziesii | reverse complement strand
CACATACTTCTAATTTCTTTTTGAGAAAGAAAACCCATGTATACCTTGAAAAATCATCAATAAAGGTAAGGAGGTACCTTGATCCATTCATGGATGTGACAGGAATCGGACCACTGATATCAGAATGTATCAGCCCCAATGTTCTTGTAGCTCGGTTTGCCTTCCCTCAATCGAACTTGTGCTCAGGGTGTTTTCCAATCACACAGCCCTTGCAGACTCACGTGGTTACCTTGATGACCGGAAGGCCTTCAACCATGGATTTTTTCTGTAATTGCTGCAAATATTTGAAATTAAGATGGCCAAACCTTTCATGCCACAGCCTACTAACCTCATTTCCATGAGTTAGCAAAGCGGTGGGCTTTGCATCCGCAACAAAGTGAGAGAACTCATAGGCTTTTGCATGATGATTTGCATGGCCTTTTGCAATGAGTTTCCCATATGTAATTTCTGTTATCTCCACATAATTTGGGCTGAAAGAGACCCTCTTAGGCATTCCTGTATGTCTCATTTGATAGACACTAAGAACATTTTCTACTAGAGATGCTACATACAAAACATTAGAAAAAAAACCATTTTCTAGATTTACAGTACCTTGTCCTTTGGTAATGATGGTGGAGTCATCTCCCAAGTGGATGGGGATGGATTTGCTGGTCTCCAAGGATGAAAATGAGTCTTTTTCAGCCATCATGTGATTCGAATCTCCACTGTCAATCAGCATTGATTTGTAATTTGAAGTGCTTGCCATGAGGGAATGACCTTTCTCATGTTGTGGTTCCTGATCTTGGTGATCTCTCCTCCAAAAGCTCTCTGAAAAATTGATGTGATTCCTCTCAACGAGAGAGGTTGCTTCATCAAGATTTTTCTTCATGCAAGCATGTTCAGGGTGAAAACCCTTCCCGCAGTAAGAACACCTGACTCTTTCTTTCCCATTGTGCCCTTTACCTTTGTTCTTCCTTGAGCCGGAAGATTCATCATGCTGCTGATTTTCAAATCTAGGCTTTGGAGCATCAAATTTAGTTTTCTGATTTTTCTGCTGCTTTCCTTTACCCTTTGTATCTTTGGGCCTCGAGACATGGAGGGCTTGATCACGGGAATATCGGATGATCCCCATCTGGACAAGCTTGTCATGTTCATTAGTTAGGGACTCAATGAAGGCATTGAGTGTAGGCATCTTCCATCCAGGAGTTGTGAGCTTCCCCGCACAGAATGTAGAAACAAAAACTGAATAATCAGCCTCGAGTTTGGAGAGGATGGCTAGGATGAGCTGATTATCTTCCTTCTCCACTTTGCATTGCTTCAAGAGAAAAACAGTGTGCTTGAACTTTGTAAAGAAATCATTCAGAGTCTCGAAATTGGAAGGTTGGAGAGACATGAGTTCATTTTCAAGTTGATAAACTCTCATGTCATCATGCTTTCCATATAGAGATTCCAATTTGTCCCATATTTATTTTGGTGTCTTCAGATCTGTAAGATGGAAGAGAAGGTCCTCGGAAATAGAGCGGCATAAGAAACCGAAGGCTTCATCCTTTTTGTTCAAGAATCTTGATTTTTCTATGGCTGATCCAGGCTCAACTTCAGTTTCCATGGTGATTCTAAAGAGTCCTTTGGAATATAGCTGAATCTCCATTTTGATTTTCCATGAGTGGAAATTGTATGGAGTCAACAAAGGTACTAAGGAGGCCATCTAGATATCCTGTAGCGAATGCTTCACCTGTAGAAACCTGAAAATCAAAACAGAAAAGGAAAAATAAGGTCGGATAGCCTGCACATTCTAGGATTTCATCACACCCAGCATAGTCAATCAAGAAAGCTTGATCAACAAGTTCTTTACTTAGGAAATTGAGTGGTAAGCCTTGGCTTCTAGTGCAGTGCTGGAATTTTGAGCTATTGCTCACTTTCCATGGAGAAATCTGTCAAAAATCTTGTTCTTGAGAGATTGTTCTTTGTTCCGCCGTAAGCTTTGATACCATATTAATTCTTGCACATGATCTAGGAACTAGGAATCAAAATCATCAAAGAATAATTAACAAATACTCATGAATTGGAAATAACCGGAACCATAATAGGTTTCCTCTCTGTATATTTTATAAACAATAATAGGTTACAATTTCCATGCAGAGCAATAGCTTAACTCCATGAAGAATTCAAATACCTAAGGAACAACTCGAAATCAATGAGTGAGTCTAGCTTAACTGACTGTAACTGACTTGTTGAACTGAAAGTAACCACGAGTTATCAATTAGGTGCATTAATGTCACACAGATCACCCCTGGAGTGCTCCAGTTAGCCTCCTTGACTGTAGGTAGGTGTGGGAGTGACTGGGATGATGGAAATTAATGCTCCACTGATGTCAATTAAACTTAGGATAGTGGTTTAACTAGGACAATTTGACCGAAAGAGTGAGTATGATGGTGAATGTCTCCAACAGGGCTCAAGCAAGCCCCCAGGGCTTGGTATGCCAAGATTGATGGCTTTCTGCTGTCACTGAGTTTTGTTCAATGCAAGTTTCATCTGAATGTCTATTTGAAGCTAATTCATGGTTATTTAATGATTTTTTTATATATGTGGATTACCTACTGACTACAGGAAGTTCAAAGAAAGAGATTTCATCCTTGAAGGATGCAATGAACCATGCCTTTTCCATGACAAATTTGGGATTGTTGAGCCAATTCTTGGGTCTCGAAACTGCTCAATACCAACATGGAATCAAAGTTCATAAGTCCAAGTATTCTTCAAATTTTCTCATCAAGTTCAAGATGAAATATTGCAAGCCAAGAGAGACTCCATTCCTTTCAGGAGTTAAGCTTGAGGAAGCAGGATCTTTTCCTATGGTAAATGACACACTGTATAGGCAATTGATTGGGTGTTTGATTTATCTTACACATAATCGACTTGAATTATATTATGCATTTAGTGTGGCTTCGAGATACATGGATCAGCCTCATGAGATCCATTGGAGAGAATCCAAGAGGATCCTAAACTTTGTTCAGGGAACAAGGACTCATGGGATTTTCTATAAAGCAAAATGTGACTTAGAGCTAGTTGGATTTAGTGACAGTGATTGGGTAGGTGACAACATAGATCAAAAGTCTAGTTTAGGATATGTGTTCATGTTTGAAGAAGGACCAATCAGCTGGTCAAGTAAGAAGCAAAGTGCCATAACACTCTCATCTACAAAGGCAGAGTATAGAGGAGTTGTGAATGCATATACTCAATGTTTGTGGTTGCAGGAGATACTTGGAGAATGTGGTTTCGAATCAGATTTTTCAACAGTCGTCTATTGTGACAATCAAAGCACCATTTAAATCTCCACTGATCATGTTCAAAGACAGAGAACCAATCACATTGCAGAGATCCATATGCATTATATCAAGGAGCTTGTGCATGATGGTACCATTGCTCTACTCTATTGCGCATCTTCAGAGAAAGTAGCATATATCTTCACCAAATTTATATGTGAGAAGACCTTCAGTAATATCAAATCACTATTGGCGATTGTTGATCATGTGGTTAAGTATGATTGATAACAAGATTTCAAAATTTTTGTTTCATGTCCATGTTTAAGGGAGGATTTTCCCAATGTATTTTTTCCTCATTCCTTGGTTGTATGGACAAGAAATATGTAAAGGGTGACTAAGCCTTATTTCTATGCCTTATATTTTTCAGATATTTACTCATAAGTTCAGGCTTAAGGGGGGTGTTAGAATAATCAACCCATTGTTACCCATATTTGACATTAATTAATCATTTTTGTCGTATTCCTAGATTCCTAGATTCCACACTATGCTAGATGGCTTCCACATGCACCTAGAAGTCAACACATGCTAAAAATGGGTCATGGAGTGCTTCAAGATCATCCTGGAAACAGATTTAGTGAGTCTTATTTTATTCATGGTTCCTAAAAGTGCAGTTTTTCTTTTTCTGAAAGCTTCCTTGCTTTACAGCAATTTTAAGGAAAAAGGGAAAAGTTAGTCTAGGTGTGACTGCCTTGTTTTTTTCCCACATCATCCTCCTTAATTTTCTCCAAAAAAAGCATGAATGAGTTGTATTTCCATCACTTATTAGATTTCCCGCTTGATTTATCTTATTCATGTTGGGCTATAGGGCAGACCCGAGTTGTAAACCTTTACTTCGCACCAACAAAAGACCCACAGTGTTGGCCCTTTCGGCAACAACCTACGCACATGTTGCAGTCTCACCCGAAACAACTATGGGGTGCCGCAGAATTAGGTTTCTGCAAGCAGAAGAGGGATATTACTGTACCTTTAGCTTTTAATTACTTATAATCACTTAACATAGAGCTCCGACATTCATGAATATAACTTTGTAGATAAAATAAACAAGCAGTGATTTGCACAACCCTTTACTGGGAATTCACAGCGAAGCAAGTATATAAGCACTGATCTTATTAATTAGATATATCTAGTTAATCATGCATAACAAAACATAACAGAAATAACACAAGGAACCACGACACCAGATATAACGTGGTTCACCCCCGGTGTAGGGGTTACGTCCACAGAACTGCGATTTATTCAACTTCTTTACAAGTCACAGTTCTGATCTGCGCACTCAGCAGCAGATCCTTTCAAGTCCTTAAAGCTGCGCACACAGCTGTAGGCCTCTATGCACACAGCTACAGATCTTTTAATCACTATACAAAACCCTCTACGCACACAGCTGCAGAGGTCGTCCACTCACACAGCTGAGACTAAACCTTCTTTTACAAAATAGCCTTAGCTTCGCCTTAATTCTTCTTTCACAAAAATCCTAACCTCTCTTCTTTACACAAGTGCATATTTATACAGCGCATTGTTACAAAAACCATGGTCTTGAACCATCGGCACCCCAAACCCTAAACCCTGGACGTAAACCATGGGTTTATTACAATAAGAAAGCTTTCGCTTAACACCGACACCCCTAAGACTATTTTGAGCCATAACTCTTACAAAATTAACAAGAATATGTGGATTTACCCATCTTAATGACCGTTAGGGTGCACGCCCCAACAGGCCCCTAATACTTACCAGTGTCCCGTCCCGGGACACTCTGCTGCTTCTCGGCTGGGGATATCTTGCTAGTGACAGTTCTGGACTGCTTACTGGGGCTGTGTGTGCTATCATCAGCTACCTGCTCCTTTTCTCTGTACTTTTTGTGCTGTTTAAGGTCCTCTGCATCTAGCAGCGACCCCCTCCTTCGAACTGCTTGCCCAACATTTGACCATTCACAACTTAGGGTCCTCAGAAGTGCATGGAAAGGTGCATAAGACAAACAGCCGCCTTGGTTCTGCTAGGCTAGGAGGAGACAACTCGGGATGTTACAGAGTCATCATGTGAGGCCTTGTGCCCTTCGTCGCTCCACCTTAGAGCAAACTTCTACCTTTCTTCATCCTGTTCAAGCTTGTCTGCATAGGAGGATTACTCAGACGGTTTTGCAGGTCCCTTTCCCTAGACTCTCGTGATAACTGCTGGGCTTTACAGTCATTCGACATGGTCTACACTATAGAATGCAAAGAAATGCACAATGCAGGAGTCACAGGCCAGCGTAGCGTCTTATACAATCCCGCAACATAATTTGTCATCATGGTTCATTAATGACGTCGAATCTGGTAGAGTGGCGGAAATCCTGCTCACCCAGTCTGAGATTTCCCAAAATCTGATCATTATAGTTAGTTAGGGTAGTTCTCATGCCAGTGCCGCCAATTCTAAGCTGTCCCATCCATCACAGTTTAGGCTGCGACACACCTTTGATCCTCAACATACCTACTAGCTTCAGCACCAACCTGAGAAGAACCTTCGACACAATATGAACCTTCACCTTTTGATAGTCCTGATGACAGCTTCATTATAGTCTATCACCCAATTTCAACTGCTCTTGGTACTTAGACTTTCTTTCTCGGTGTTACTGTTGATTGGGAAGTCCCAGCCTATCCCTATACTTCTTTAAACGACTACCATTTACCATAGAAGGTAAGATTTCGCCATTCAACTTAGCTAACTGGACTGCACCCCCGTTAGTAAATTTCTGCACTATGTATGGCCCTTTCCAATGTGTCTTGAACTTACCCGGGAACTTCATGAATTTGCTGTCATATAATAGCACAAGATCACCTTGCTGGAACTGCTTCTTCTTGATGTGTCTGTCATGCCATGCTTTTTCCTGAGCTTTCTGTATTTGCTGTTGGAACCCTACAATAAATCGGTCCTCTTTAAGTTCTAGTATCTTTGTCATCCTTTCTGTTACTACAGCTGGGTCATCCATCTCTATGAAAGCAGATATTCTGAGGCTAGGAACAATGTACTCCATGGGCATAATGGCTTCTTGTCCATAGACCAGCCGAAAAGGTGTATGGCCTGTCAGTTTCTTGCAGGTAGTCCTATAAGCCCACATCACTATTGGAATTATAAGATCCCAGTCAGTTCTATTAACATTGCAAACCTTTTTCAGAGCATGTTCGAGGATCTTGTTAAAGGCTTCAACAGTTCCATTTGCTTGTGGATGATAGGCAGTACTCTTCTAATGATACAACTGGAATTCTGTAGTCAGTATTTCAATGGTCTTATTTAGGAAATGTGATCCTTGATCACTCATGAGAACTCTAGGACACCCAAATCTGGACAAGATGTTATCAAAGATAAAGTTTGCAGCTGTAGCAGCACTGCAGATCTTGACTGGCTGAACTTCGGCCCAACATGTGAGGTAGTCAGTTGTTGTAATAATGTATCTTGCTCCTGACTTCTTCGTGGGTGGATTGATAGGTCCAACAAAATCAATAGCCCATTTTTCAAAGGGTTGTAAGGTTACTTGTAGAACCAGAGGCATCTCATCCCTCCTGGATGGTTTTCCCGTCTTCTGACAGATGTCGCAGCTGCGGCAATATTCTCTTGCATCTTTGTGAATTGTGGGCCACCACAATCCGGCTGTCAGAATCTTCTGTGCTCTATCTTTTCCTGTGTAATGACCTCCTGCTGCCCCAGAATGGGCCTTAGCCAAAATTAATGGCTTTTCATGCTCTAGGACACATCTATGCATAATTTCATCTTGTCCCATCTTGTATAATTGTCCTGCTATTAAGGTAAAGTCAGCTGCGTGGACCTCCAGCTGCTTCTTCTGTTGTGTTGTCATCTTAGTGGGTGGGAAACCTGTAGACAAATACTGAACAATGTCCTGGAAGTATTCATCAACCATCTGGATGGCAAACAACTGGGCATCCAGAAGACCTTCGTCCAAACAGGTAGGATCTTCTCCCGACTTAAGTCTCGACAGGTGGTCAGGTCCTAGGTTAAGGCTCCCAGGCTTAACTATAATCTCAAAGTCATATTCCTGAAACAGGATCAACCATCTGCATATTCTTCCTCCTAGCACAGGCTTGTTAACCAGATATTTCAAAGTAGAATGGTCAGTGAACATCTTAAAATGAGAACCTAACAGATAATGTCGAAACTTCTGTAGGGCATACACCATAGCGAGGCCTTCTCGTTCTGTTGTAGTGTAATTTTTCTCTGCAATGGATAATTTTCTACTGGCAAAGGAAATAGGGTGATCAATCTGACCTACGCCTAACTGAGCCAATACTATCCCCAAGGCAATGGAGGATGCATCGACATGCACATGAAACTCCTTATTCCAGTCAGGGAATACTAAAATAGGGGGAGTGACTTCTTTTCCTTCAAAATATCCAAACTTGCCTGGCACTCAGGTGTCCACTCAAACTTAATATCTTTCTTCAATTGTTTTTCCATCGAAGCTGTAATCTGAGCATATCCCTGAATAAATTTCCTGTAATACCCGGTATGACCAAGTGTAGTGCGAAGTTGTTTAACAGATGTTGGAGGTGGTAGGTTCACAATAATAGCTATCTTTGCAGGGTCCATCATCAATCCTTTTCTACATACAATGTGACCAAGTAGAATTCCAAAAGGTGCGCAAAAGATACACTTTTTCAAGTTCAAGGAAATCTGGTGCTGTCTACATTTATCCAACATAAGTCATAAACTAGTTATATGGTATTTTAGTAGCCCAAAAATAGTCCAATCGTCAAAATAGACTTCTAAGAATTTATGTATATATTCCTTAAAGGAAGAGATGACTACTCTAGAAAATATGGCAGGTGCATTCTTCAATCCAAATGGCATAACTGTATACTGAAAGGATCCCATTTCTGTAGCAAAGGTTGTCTTATGTCGATCCTATGGAGCAATTCTGATCTGATGATAACCTGAAAATCCATCAGTAAAAGAGTACACTTCTTGACCCCCGACATTGTCTAACACTTCATCGGTGAAGGGTGTGGGAAAAGGATCGTGTAGACAAGCATCATTTAGCTTCCTTAGATCAACGCAGATTCGGATTTCACCCTTAGTCTTCTTCTCTTGTACCACCATAGGACTAACCCACTCGGATTCTTCAACAGGCTCAATAATTCCTGCAGCAAGCATCTTATCCAGCTCCATCCTAAATTTTTCCTTATACTTAGGGTTCAACCTATAAGGACGTTGTTTCACGGGCTTCACATCAGGTTTCAAGGGGATCTTCATGACTCCTATATCACCCAGGATGCCTTTCATCTCTGAGAACTTTGTCGAAAATAGGTCCTGATATTCATGGAGAAGTTGGGTCACTTTGCTTACCATTTCTTCATCCCAATAATCTCCAATGGTAGCATGCTTGGGTTGTTCTTCTGAGCCAATGTTTACGGTCTACGTCTTCAGGGGCTAGGTCATCGCAGGTACTTCAACTGCTGGTCCATGCACTTCACAGTGGCCTTCTGACTCCAGAATATCAATGTTGTGCGGATCGTCATCCTCGTCAATTGCGAGGTTATAACATTCCACTGCATTCGCTTCGTGTGCCTTCCAATCTGGTTGGTATTCAGCTATCTCTTGACCATCAAACGCCTTAGTGTGGATCAACCTAACGGCTGTGTCTAGAGTAGGGAAAACTTCATTGATAGAAAATGTCAATACAAAATTGTCAGCAAGAGTATCCCAACTTACATTATCCTAGCGAAGCTCGATTTCCGCATACCAATTCTTCACGATAGGATCCAGGGTATGCACAAATCTATGTACCCACTCGGCCCGAGCTACATGCTTCCATGCTTTGTAACATTGTTCCAAATGCTTCTGAGGGTTAGTCTTACCATTAAACCGGCTCTGGACCTCCTGTGGTCGATCCGTGAATCTCAAGCGAAGGGATTGTTGGAAAACTTCCCAACTATGAATGTACTGTTTGTGACCATGCCACCATCTGGCTGCTATAGCTCTGAATGCTGAATCCAAAGTTTCAAGTTTCTGTGAGTTGGGTATCTGGGATGAGAATTGCTCAATAAACGCTTCTGGGTCTGTCGAACCATCAAAAATAGGTAAGGTTCTTGTCTGCGAGGTAATCCATTTAAGAGACTTGGTAAGTCTTGCATAGCGGTGGCCATGTAGCTCATATAATCTGTTCTGCCAATTCTCAAGACCATCATCTGAATCCGTCATACAGGAGCTATCGCACTGCCAATCCATAATACCTTCGGCACTAGGGTCAACATAATCTTCTTCCTTTGTGGTGATGTTATAGATGTGCTCCAAAACATCCTGATCTTCGTCTCTGAGTGGTTCTGTGTATCTTTCTCCCTGTAAGGGATCCAGGGGGACTATGACTCTCAAATATTTCCCTTCGAAAGTCATCTGTCTCTTCTTAAGGTTGATAACTGCATCATTTTCCATAGCCCACTCAATACCGAGCAGGGATAGATAACGGTTGCTGTCATCAATGATCTCAATAACTTCGAAGTCTGTTAAATTACTAACCCCATCAATATCTACTGGGACATTAGGGAATCGACCGAGGGGCACAATATTCTACTGATTGGCTAACCTTAACTGTATAGGGGACCAGTCAAGGGTAGGTCTTCCCATTTGTTCCCAGGTTTTCTTAGTTAAGACATTTACCTCTGATCCTAGGTCTAAGATAACATCAGTCATATCATATTCTACTATCTGAACATTCATTCTCAGTTCCCTGCTAGTCCTTCGGAGACGATTAAGAGTTTTCTCCTTATCAGCTCTTCTCTGAGGTTCATAGAAAGCGATAACTTTTTGCAACTCCTTTAGAGCATTCTGATTCTGTAAGAGTTTCATACAGCTCTGCAAAAAGGAGGATAGTGTACTTACTTTATCCGTCGAAGCTTCTTGCAGTTGGTACTCCTGCTGATGTGGCTGTGCAGGTACTACGACAGTGCTAGGATCAGCAAAATCTCTATCAATTGCTGGGACTTTCTCGGCAGGCGGTTTCGCCGTATGCTACTTGTGTGTCGCAGCTCCACTCCGGGTAACAGCATTAATGGTTGGGGCAGGTCTTTGCTCGATGAAAATCATCTGAATATTTTGAGTAGGGGCACTGTTTCTTTCCTGAATCTTAGCTATCAGTTGTGGGAACCTCTCAATGACATGATCAACGGCGCGGCAATACCGGCATGTCGTGGTTTGGTTGCGACAATCCCGAGCTAGATGTCCGGGATTATTATAGTTATAGCACACCACCTGACCTCGTCCTCTATCGACCATACCCCCATGACCACGGCCTCCAAAGGTTCTTCCACCTGATGCACCACCGCAGTAACCATAGCCATCATTGCTCTGTACTTCATTTTGTACCCGATATGTGCGCTCTCTCATCAGGTCATAGCTGCAACACTCCTCTTCATTATGTCCTATGGACTTACAAAATTGACAATAGGGGTTTTTAGGTACTTTCCCATACCTCCATAGCAGATGGCAGTCTTCAGGTCGATGCTGGCCAGTTGCTATGCAGAGCTCGTAATATAGAATTTGTGGGTTACCCGGGTTTGGCGCACCAGTATTCTAGTAGTTGCGAACCCCAGGGAACTGTTCCCTGGCATGACCTTCTGTCCGACATTGTGTACACCAAACCTCTTCATGACCAGTCTTTCCTGTCTTCATGTCACACAGCTCCAAAGCCATCGCTGCTAACTGCGCTTGGATTTGAACGATACTGGAATTATCTGCGACAGGGGCGGTCTCAAGCTTCATCGCGATTTCCAGAGCCTCTTGTTGGTCGACGACCTTTTGTTGCATGAGCGGAGTTCTAATATGTGGTAGCAGCACTGTAATGAACCACTCCTTGTGCTGCGCAGGTCCACTGGTGAATTTGACCTAGTCGAGCAGAACTTTGAATCTCTGGTCAAAGTCCGACACTGATTCACCGCGCCTCTGCTGAATCTCTTTCAATTCAGTGATACACTGCGATTCTGATTTTGGTTTCTTAAAATCTTTGATTATTGCTGCTTTAATATCATCTAAGGCATGACTCTAAGTACTGGAGAATTTCATGAACTAGGTCAAATCCCGGTGCCTGAAAGAAGTAAGGAGCTGCGCCCTTCGGACATCTTGATCTGTAATGTTCTTAGCATTCCAGACTGCTTCACATAAAAACCAGAACTGCTCTGGATCCTCTGATCCAGTTCCTTTGAA
>LPNX010312346.1:7752-18688 GCA_001517045.1 Pseudotsuga menziesii | reverse complement strand
ATGGATGTAGATAATATAAAAAGATGATCAAAATTCACAAAATATGCAAAGAAAAGTTTTTTTTGCATATTGTTTACATGCCATAACGGTCCAACGACTCATTATAGTTTGTAGGAAAAGGGAGTAAGTCCTCGAATGCTTTCATGCTTGGAGTTAGAGGGAAAAAATTTCTAGACATTACAATGTGGGTACATTGGATGTCTACTGGCAAAGGCAATCCATGACTTCGGAGCAAGGATCCTTCATCGGGTCCTACACGAGTAACCCTGCAAGTGTTGAGGTCATAATATATGTACGGGGTTTGGCCATACCTACACATGAGAATAAAACTCCCCACAGCCCGAAATGGAAGGTACCTTGGACAACGTGTGTTTATATGGAATGTCATAACCTCTAAAAGGGTCCATCTCAAATCTCTTCCAAATATCCAAAACCCGTGCACCTCTTCAACTGCAGATGCACTAATCCTCAGATCTATCATTTCAGTTATGGCCCATATAGTTGTCCTACCATCGTTCACAAGACATAGCAGTTGGTTTTGATGTACAGTCAAACACATGGACCATTTGATGCGTCCTGTATGAATTGCATGACTACCCCATTTGTTCAATCCAATTTCAAGTGACCACATACTATAGGAATATAGAGCATCTTCCTCTGAAATGATTCTCATATGTATCCAATATAATTTTCCGTTAAAAAGAACTGCATCTTTAGGAGGGGTTGGAATGAAGCTAGTTGCATCAATTTCTCTGCAATCTCTATTCACATTGCTAGAAAAAAAAAAATTTGAACCATGTATGTTCTCTTCATGACGAACAACTATCCATCCCTGTTTCTGATCACCGATGTTGCTTATGAGTGTGAAGAATCCAAGCACTCCAATTTCAATCACGCCTATATATAAAAACCGTCTTTCGAATGGGTTAATAATAGAGTAGCTCTTGTGACCAGGCAATGGACAAAACCTTGATAGCAAAATGTTTGAACCAGCTGTGCTTTCAATTGTCCAATTGTTTTCTGGATTGGTAATATGCAGCAAAGATGTGTGGCCCACAGAATTTATAAACTTATATAGTATTTCAATCTCGTATGGCCGCCAGACTTCAACAAAAAAAACAACTTCAGCTATGTGATTGTTCAACCAAGAAGTTCTAAATGCTCGTTGCCACAAAATTGCCTGGAAATGTTTAGAAGTTGATGCGAACCGAATCAATGTTGAAAAAGGAACCCACAACAAAATCATTTCCAATATCTCCACTGGCAACAAACTCCAGATGGCAGGATCCATTTGTGGCTATATAACAAAACAATGAAAAATCATATGGTTATGAAAAAAACCAATAAAAATGAAAAAATATTAATTTTGCCATTTTATACATAGAACATAACTTCACTTGTTGACATAAATCAATGTCTATGTGAAACAAAATTTATCTTCCTTTTCCAATTTTGAGGTCATTGACATGTGATTTATAAGTCCAACATCCAAAAGCGGATGTTAGAGCGATAAACGACATGTCAATGTTACGTATCCTATGATTGTCATCCAACAATGGAATGGTAAATGGGAATAAATTCATTTTTTGGTGGGGCCACATATATGTTCATCAAAACCTTATATATCATTTTCAGGTTTATCATGATTATAGATATTCAGGTCATTGACATGTCATTAGTGGCCTCACCAATTGGCTGAGCACATGTCTCTTCACTTCTGACATGAAGACATTTCTAGCTCTGAAATGGTATTCATAATTTTATAATTTATGAATACCATGGGATGAACCTAATGTATTTTTTTTCAGTTTTATCATGATTATACATATTGAGGTCATTGACATGTCATTTATCAGTCTAACATCCAAAATTTGGACGTGCAAGAGGGGCCTCACCAATTGGCTCAGCACATGTCTCTTGACTTCTGACATCATGGCACATCTCTCTCAAATGGTATTCATAAAGTTATAATTTATGAATACCATGGGACTTTGGAATCTGTTACAAATCCTATGTCTTTCATCTAACAATGGAATGGTAAAGGGGAATAAATTCACTTTTCGGTGGGGCCACATATATGTTTAACAAAACGTAATAAATCATTTTCATGTTTCTCATAATTATAGATATTGAGGTCATTGACATGTCAATTTCTAGAATAACATCCAAAAATTGGATGTGCACAAGTGGCCTCACCAATATGGATTGCACAACAGCGCTTACCTGTACTGCACGACGGCGAAACTCCAAGACGATTGCAGGCGGCGAATGCTGCGAGCGTGGGCGAAACTGTCAAGTGCGGCGAATGCTGCGATCATGGGCGAAACTGTCAGGTATTTTAAATCATTTAAACCCTAATTTATATTTGTTTCACTGGCATTGTTAATATTTTCCCGAGTTTGCCTGCGTATTGATAAAATACACGTAAAGAAACCCTAATATATTGTTTTAACATATATGCAGAACAGCGCTTACCTCTACTGCACGACGGAGAAACTCCAAGACGATTGCAGGAGAATGCACAGGAGCTCCAACGAATGCTCCTCGGCGGCTAATGCTCAAGCGATCTCACGGCGAATGCTCAGGACGGCGAAACTGACAGGTCTCTCCTCCGCGGGCTAAGAAACTACTCCTCGGGGCGGCTAACAGAATGTTCGGGGCGGCTAACAGAATGTTCTACGTGTATCTCCTCCACGCTTCCAGGTATATCCGCGACGGTTGCTCCTCCACGGTTATCTCCTCCGCAGGCACATTTCCTAACAGACTGCACGCCATTTCCTAACTCTCCTAACTCTCCGGCTGTTAAAAGATCAGACGAATCAACAGATCTTGAGCATCCACTTGGCGGGATTTGCTGGATCTTGATGATCTGCTCAAGCAATTCCATCTCCCCCCAAACCCCCCAAAATACCACTGAATAACGCCTATCGGCGTAATTAATGTACCACATTATCTTTATCAAAACTAGTGTAAGCTAGTATTTTATGATTTTCATTTTTTTATTAGAATTAAATAATGATTTTTTTTAATTTATGATTTTCATTATTTAAATTGTAATTTTGATTGTAAAAATGGATTGAGTACCCTCAAATACTTTTGGTAGTTTGCAATTCTAACAATAGATAAGTGCAATTTCAACTTAATTTTGACTAGAATTAATTTTTAAAATTAAAAATGAATTTTGAATAATAAAAAATCTTAATACTCAATTTTATCAAAAAATAAATTAAATTAAAAACCCCTTTGCGAATTGAATCTACCTCTCTCCAGATTTTAACTTATAACCTCTTAGGAGGATTTAAACTATCATGTTTTAAAACAAAATATTAAAATAAATGTATTTTGATATTATGGCCATTATGAAGGCTAAGCCCATAAGCATGCAAAGTTATGAAATATCTCTTTGTTTTATTTTGGGAGGCTTCAGCCAAGGAGAGAAGGCGGAAGGGGGAGCAAGAAGGGAAAAAAAAATGAGGACAGTGATAGGGAAATTAAAGAAAGGAGTTGGCTAAATGTATGTTTTGGATTTTGGAGGAGTTGGTTAAATGTTGTATGTTTTGGATTTTGGTTATTACTTTTGGCAATTGATGAAATAGTTGTTGTTGTATTTTTCATTGTTCAAATTGTTTTTTTCCTCTTGCAAACATGGGAAGGTTGATTCCACCTCCTTGGTTGCAGCTCTATGCAATTTCCCATACAAGTTTTTCACAATCTTACTCAATAATGCTAAGATCTGTTGTCTACCCAACTACTTAATATCTGCCTGCAAATAGTGAACATTAACAACTCAATAATATTTCCAGGTTAAGTTAGGCTGAGTTGTCTGTCTTTTTCATCTTTTGGGTTGCCTTAGGTAACTTTTCCAGGTTTTGCTAGAGCACCTGAGTGGGCCTAATGGTTAATAGCATGTGTTATCTCCAAGGAGGTCATGGGTTCAAAACCAATGAGGGGTAGGGATTCTTGTTAGCCCATTGTGACAAGGCTAGAAGTGTAGGGGACCCCTTGATAGGCGGACCACCTCGGATTATCCAGAGTGGGCTCTAAGACATCTCGGCCCCTTCTAAGTCACAAGTTCGTGGTATATCTGACTTGCGGGCTGTTAGATATATCCCTGAGAGGTTTCTAGTTACCTTGATTCAAAAAAACTTATTATAGAGGATATTATTGCTCTTCAAGTGTTATTAAATGCCATTCAAATCTGTTTTTTGTTGCTATATTCTTTCGCTAGAGAAAACTACTTGCTATTAATGGACTCTTCAATGCAATTTATCTTTTAACTATACTTTTAAGTTTTTTGGTGCTATATCAAGTAATTGATTGTACACATATAGTTAATTTATATACTTTCTTTTCATATATATTGCAGACTGTATTTTCATTGTAACTCAAAATTTAGGTTTTTCTGATTATTGCATTTATGGTTGATGGGGTTCACAATCTGTCGAGGAAAGAAAATATTTAAGATTGAAACTATAATCAAGACATCTAATATCTACATGGTGTTCAGTGATTTAAGTGTTGGTGTGGAAAGCATGCATATAATAAACATTATCAAATGTGACTACAATGATATCAGTTAAACAACTTCACTAATATCTTCGACATTATTTTATTTAGGAGGTAAATACAAGAAGGGAATGAGTTTCTATGTGTTCAACTCCAAAACATAGGCATTACTGGCAGTGATTTGATCAGAGACAATAACAGGAAACAAGAAAAAGGATGTAGGACATAGTACTTATTACTACGTATAAATAGATGAAATATTCCCAAAATGCAGGTTCATAAAAAATGTATATACAACTGCACCTTATTTGACAAATCAGAAATGAAATTGATGGTGTACTTGGAAAGATTCGGTTATTGGCTCTCAATTTTCCATATCTTTGTGAGGCACAAAATCATATGAAAAATAAAAAAAATTGCACTAAATCCTATAGAATGCAAATCAGAAGAAGAAGGTTCAAAACTTGGCAATCTTTGGCAATCTGCATGAGCCCAGCCGATCTGGTTTTTCTCATTGTCATAAACAACAAGGTTCCCTTGCAAAGATATATCTGCAAAATGCAACACAATTTTGTTACTTTAATTTAGTACCATCACCAACATGTAGATTAAGGGCATGCCTCAACTGCTTTAGATATAAGCCCACCCAAGTTCATTCACTCCATGTTTGTAGAAGAACTAGCCTGACAAAAACAAAACCAAAAAGAAGCAAAACAAAATGGTGTTTCATTACCTCCAAGAACATTTGTGTCCACATTACCCAATGTAGCACCGCTCAGGATTCCCAAGCAGACATTACCTTTTCCTATGCATTGAAACTCATTCATCAGTAATTTTTTTCATCATAGAAATTATTAAGCTCAAGCAATAAATAGCTTATGTGGCAATATCATCTATATAAGTCTCATAATGTTGATGCTTGAACATTATCTCATGTTACAATCTCATCAGGTAAATAGATAGTTCTCATGGAGTATGTCAAATCTTATGCATGCTTACACTGACAACCAAATAACCTTCCGGAAAAATTTCCATCTGTTTTCTTTTTAGGGTGCTTCTAAAATTGAGTGTTAATGGCTTAAAGTATGCCGTTGCGTCTACAATAGACCTGATACATTTCACAAAATTCAAAGAGCATTCAGGATACTAATATCTTTCCAATGGCCATACTTTTTTAATTTGTACACTAAATAAGCCTGAGATTGAATTGTTGAAATTGAACTACCACTTGATTTTCAAAACTTAAGTAAATCCATTTACCTGAACCCCTCTTTCCTTTTCCAACAGACTGGTAGGAATGATTCTGATAAATCTTGCTTGAACTGTTTTCCATATAGGTTTTCTTTAACCTGTCAACATTGTGTTATTAGAAAGAGACAAAGTCCCTATAGTACAATGGATTCTGGAACAATCATTTGTGATATTTACAGCTGAGAGGAGAGCACCATAAGCTTTATTTGTGAATTATGTGTAGGAGCTACCATTATCAAATATTATTCCTCCTAGCTTCCCATCTCCATCACTGGCAAGGAGTTTGTTCCCAAAATTCATCTGTGCAACCCCCACATTATAGTGTTTTCTAAAAAACAAGGGAACGGTGTGTTAGTATAATTTCACATATTATTTTGAATAACAAATTACAACAAGAATATAGTTAATTTGTGGGAAATTTTAGACTAAGCCTCAAGGACAGATCAGAAAAATAGTAATGTTAGTGATGTATTTTTCCAAGGCTTAGAATGGAGTTGTATGTTTTTATGGTGATGTTTCTGAAGGGATACAATTGCAACAATGTCCCTTTACTTATTCTTTATGTTAATAATATATGTCATAGTGTATATGATAATAGCAACTCCAGGTCCTAAAAGAATATGGTTCCTACAAAGTGGATCTTAGTTGATTACCAATCATCTTGCAATTGACATGGTTTTACATCTACTAATGGATCAATATAAGGAGGAATAGATTGGAAAGGAAGTTGATAACATTTTTTAGTAATTTGAGCCACCCATTCTATTTATCTATTCAAATGGAGTAATAGCTTCATAAAAAAGGATGGAGATAGATGGAGAAAAGAGGGGGAAATAGCCTCCATTGAAAACCATTTTGTCACTAAGTTCTCTCTTGTTAAAAATGGGAGTGAACTATGAATAAAATAAAGATAACGAGTAAAAATGAATGGATAACAGCTATTTATATAGAGTTGGGGAATCTATCATCTTTTGAAATAGGTTTTGTGCAATCCATATTGATTATTCCTCGTATAGAACTCCAAAAATAAAGTAGTTTGGTCACCTGAATGCATTATAGTTTATAACAAATGATTTTTGGTCAAATGGCGACTAAACAAGTAAAATGCATGCATTGATTGGCAAGTGTACAGCATGGAGCTAAACCATTTTGTTATTCAACACCATGCATTAGCTACCAACTTCCAAGTATCAAGTGGTAGACTAAGAATATTAACAACACGAGCCATGGAAATGGATGATAATATAAAAGGAGAAAAATGCAACTTGATTGAAAACAACAAGGCTCGTTCATATATTTAACATTATATATCCCATAGGAGAAGTAAAAGTTGAATCTTTTATCATATTGTTCATCCCTCTGGAATCGAGGGTAAAATGTTTTCAAGTTGTTATTCCTATTTGTGATAACCTATGATAGTCCTTTTCTTATATGATAATCTAAATCAAAATAGTTGATAACCTTCTCTAAGAAAGAATGAGGCAAAGGAATTTTTAAGACATTTGGAAATGGGAATCTTAGATATTTATATCTAAAAGGTCACAAAGAAAAGGAATAACCTTGATGAAGATTAAACCTACTAAGTTGCACGTGAAACAACAAATGGTTAAGATCTTAAGTTGGAACTAATGTAGACACTTTGGTGACAACTAGAAACATGAAATCTACCTCAGTATCCTTATCTAAGATGGCATTAGGAAAAGGAATTTTTAAGACATTTGGAAATTGGAACCTTAATATTTATATTAGAAAGGTTGTAAAGAAAACGAAGAACCTTGATGAAGATTCAACCTGCTAAGTTGTGTATGAAAAAACAGCTGATTGAGATCTTAAACTGGAACTACTGTAGACACTTGGGTGATAAGTAGAAAATTGTAATCTATCCTTTGACAATTTGAATTTGTTATAATCAAAACAAGATAAGATATTGTGATAAATGATACGTATAAACAATATCCGCATTAAAGTATGGTTAGACAGAAAATGAGATGTTAATAGATAAGTCACATGAAATATGTAACAAAAATGAAGGGAGCACTGTTTATTTTGGGAAATGGTAATATGTTATAAGTGTTTCAAATATTATTATTCCAGGGCATGGAGGTAAACTTCAAGGAAAATAAAAAAGAAATATGTAAAGAGGGGATTATGCATTGTGATAAGAAATCAAGTGATTTGTGGATATATCATAGAAGAGGAATATCTATGGTTTATATGGGAAGCTAAATGTCCAACTTTGAGTAGAAGTTAAGGGCTCATACTAGAACCTCTCAAAGTAATATTGTGGGCATTGTTCTTCTCTTAAAATCAACGTAAATATTTTTATATCTATTTAATAATCCTTCTTGGTGTTCGGCTATCAGAATCTATTTCGTACAAGGGTTCAATAAGAAGATAGTGTTGCTCATGGGGAAACTCAAAGTGTTATATCTATGACAACATGTACAGGAAGAAATAGTCACCAACAAGACAGGGTAAGATAGCGTCCAAGATCACTTCCTATATAGATTGTTGTGGAGACTTAGTGAAGGGATAGGTAAACATTAAGAGAAAACTATGAAACCCAGTCTAGATAGATGAATAACACATGCAAAGGAAGAATGGGAAATTTTCGAAGGGGAGAAGAAGGATAATGGTTTTGGTGCAATATCTCGGGGCACAGAAACCAAAATTACAGGAATTAACTGTGGATGTGTCAGAGTAGGTTGAAACTATAGAAGACAAGCTTAGTCTGTAAAATCAACCACAAAATGAAGATGAAGGACAACATTGTTTATATTCTAAAGCCTAAAATGACCAAGGCATGTATCTAAAGGAATTTGGTCCCATACATCTAATGAAGGTTGTAGATGAATAACCTTATCTAGACTCTCTATAGTTTTGTGTTGAAGCATGTGAAAGGAGAGAAAACAAAAGCTCATACAGTTTACACAATTTTTGGGTCAATGAAATCATTAGAACAAATGAATTCAAAACAAGAAGGCTCCAATGAATCATAGGATTCAATATTATTGGCTCGGTGAGATTGAGAAATGATTTTATACTATGTTCCTTGAGGCTGAAACTTAAACATGAATTATGATATGTGATGACTTTTGATTCAGTACTTATTATATTTATGGAACTTTAATGTATTTAGGAAGTATGTGGAGAAAGATTCTACTTGATTACATGTAACTTTCAATTGAAAACACATAGAGAGAAGAGAAAGTAGATGTATTTTGATCTTACATGGATGGCCTGCCATGCATGTGAACCGAAGTCATGGCTGAGGTAGGTACAAGATCGTCACCAAAGAACATGTATCCTCCATCTCGTCCTCCTCCAGAAATGAAGCGGCCTATAACATTCTTGATAAGGCCTTGTTTTTCCCCTTGAAATGGAAGACTTTCCATACCACTTCTAAGACCCAAAACACCATCCGTGTGTGGAGCAAACTCTACCGAAGTTCCCCCCTGCTGTTTTGCACACATGTCACAAAAGACATTTATGAACATTATTGATCACCTCAATTTTGTTTTGCCCATCACGACTAGTAAGGTCTTCACCTCAAATACTTTTTCCATTTTCTTTTTCTACATCCCCATACCATGGAGGTCTATCAAGCCTATCAAGCCTTATTAAAATATGTAGTGACTTTCTCCACGTAACCAAGGATATCTCTTATCAGAATCCCTAATTTAGTAATTTTCACAATTTTAGAAATTGTTTCAAAGAAATGAAATCCACTTGACACAAACAAACTAATTAAAAGAAGCAACGCATACCCAAATAGAGAATTTGTTGTCAACGCAGTTTTACTAGTGAGTAGGACCCGAACATTGTCTCTAATAAGGACTCCCTCAGAATAACTATGATCAGCATAATCAACACGATAAACACACTTTTGAGAAACCCCTTTCTCACTCCTTCCCTTCACAACATCACACAGAGGATCCTTGCTTGGCACAAATTCCTTTGGCTTGTACAAGCGATTTGGTCCCTGCACAGAAGACATAACCCTCTCATGTTGTCTCAAACTGTTGAACCCAAGATAGAAGGAATTCAAGAAAGAATAAAAGTGTTCACTGATGACCCAAAAAGCTGAGATGCTGAGAATCAAATAAATCCATTACAATAATCAAGGAATTTCCTAAGACATATCCAATACATAAATGGAGAAAGACAACTAATAGAACATAGAAAAAATGCCTCCCATGATGCAGATGCAAACAAGTAGAAAACAACTTTCATATGCATCAACTGGATCCTGTCAATCACCATGAATCTACCTCAAATACCACGTCGTTCAAGAATGTCTAGAAATCCCATTTGATAATTGTCGGATTGGAATGTATGCATAAAGAAGGAGATATAAGATATAAACAAGCAATTCATGGGCTACTCACCCAAAATGCAGAGCCAACTTTGAGACTCGGCAGGCTCATAACTTGGCTTATTAAAAAATCAAGGAACCTAAACACAAAATTTCAGGAACAGGAACTCAAAACATTCAGGGAACATAAACTTTCCAAAGTACTGGTCATTGCCTCCAAGTGTGATAGGCCTGCTACCAACTATTATATGAAAGTATCTACATTCTACTCAAATTACTCAATGAAATGAGAAATTCCTAGACTAGCCTAAGCTACATACCTTGACACAGCTGCTTTCTCGAACATCACACTAGACCCAGGTGAGATCACTACCATTGTCTACATCCAAAAATTATTGTTGTGGAGGATTTCCAATTTGCATAGACGTAACGTAATACAACCTGTAATTCCAATTTGTTGTGGAGGATTTCCAATTTGCATGTTCATATATTCAATCTCATAATGTTCTAGTTTATAATTTTCATCTATATCCATGTTAAATTGTTGAGAATTTAATTATAATTTTGTAAAATTGTAATTTTGTAATTAATTTATAAACTTATACACATTGTATGTGCATGTATGAATTCATATATATGTATTCATAATTATATGTAAATTGTATAATTTCATATTCACATATTCATATTTAATTTCATATTGAATATTCTTATATATTCAATTTCATAGTGTTTTAGTTCATAATTTATATATATACACACGTTAAAGTATTTAGAATTTAATTATAATTTTGTAATTAATTCATAAACTTATATACATTGTATGTGCATGTATATATACAACCTTCTAAAACAACTTATTTT
>LPNX010312319.1:12187-90908 GCA_001517045.1 Pseudotsuga menziesii | reverse complement strand
TGTCAGAGAAACCCTAATTTTCAAAACTTGGAATCTTTAAGATCTGATTGGATAGAAAGATAGATCTCTTCAAATGGAGCTGTCTAATGTACTCATTTTCTGAAAACAGTGGAGGGAAGCTCCCGGAATAGGAAGCCCTAGTTTTCCAATTTCTTCTGCAGAAATGCCTGTCACTGTTTCTGCGATATCTCCGAAATTACTGCTCCTATGTGTCTGAATTTTCGCACTGAGGTAACCCCGCATGTCCCTAATCCAATACCACAGGTTTCATTAGAATTGGTTTCACCAATTGGGATTTATGATCCTTTTCCCACGGTGACTTGTTACAGGACTGTTCAGAACAGCGAAGTTGTACGGACTGCCACGTGTCACTGTTTCATCTTCTGGTTCTGAAATTTCAGACCATAGAAAGTATAGTCCGTGATATTTCTGGAACATCTTCAGGAATTCAATTTGTACCTCTGTAGCCCAAGCTATAGCAATTGTCCCCAGGTGTCCTGTTTAGGGATGAATTCTGGAAGAGGTTGGAACCCTAACTTGGAGGGATCATATCTCCCAAAATATAGCAAATCTGAGGCTGAATTTTGGACACAGTGTACATCAGGAGTTTATCTTAGGCCTCTGCAATTTTCAACTCATGAACCTTATCCAATCTTGGGATATAGCGAATTTACCAAAACTTAGCAGTTTTAGTATTTAGGGTTTTTCTAGCTTAGGGTCAAACTAGGGTTTGACTTTCCCGGAGTTTCACCCAACCAAAAATCTTGATCCAGGTCTCTAAACTTCGATTTTGATGAGGAGATCAATCCTATGCCAGGCTCACTCAAAAATTCCTCTTCAACAAGAAGCCCTAATTTCTTCCGGGGAGAGAGGGAGAGCTATTTTGCCTTGTGAAAGCTGTCCTATTCAGGGTGGCTCTGATACCATGTTGACTTTTCATATGCTTAGATAATACATCAGTATTTCATTTCATTTTCATAACAAAAGCATATAACTAGGATCACTGAAAGAAACAGTATCACAAGAACAACACAGATTTATCCTGGGAAAACCCTAAAGGGAAAAACCCAGCAAAAGCTTCCTCAATATAGATGCCCCAAAAAGGTAAAAGATAAAACCAGAAAGGAGATCAAAGCCTGATCCTCCTCCTTCTCCACCTACTTCTCTCCTCCACAAGTGCGCTACTCAAGTGAGTGTGTGTGTCTCAAATGAGGAGCACTACACCTCTATTTATATTCATCCGTTCACTTAAGTTAACTCATTTGACATGTAGGCTCGAGTTAAATATGTAGGCTCGAGTTACATATGTAGGCTCAAGCAACCACACTGGGGTGCTGATGACCCACCTTTACAATTAGAGGGGACTACCTCATGACTCTTATTAGTTCTTCCGATTAGGAGCATCGGGGTACAATGTAATACAAGTGGTTCTCTCGGTAGGACCATCGGGGACCACAAAAAGATACATATAGAATATTCTTCGAAGTTACAATATTTCAACACTGATGACCCACCTTTACAATTAGAGGGGACTACCTCATGACTCTTATTAGTTCTTCCGATTAGGAGCATCGGGGTAAAATGTAATACAAGTGGTTCTCACGGTAGGACCATCGGGGACCACAAAAAGATACATATAGAATATTCTTCGAAGTTACAATATTTCAACATTAAGAAGGTTCGAATTTCCTGCACTCATACAAATGAAGATCCTGGTACAAACTCAACATATCATCAATGAGGTATTGACGTGGATTACACAAAAGGACAAAGGTAAGATGTCAAGAATGAATTGCTTACTCAGATGGTTACATTGGTGGTACGATTTCACCTAACCTACTTTGATTGACAGGTTTAGGTTAGGTAAGGATTAGTTGCATTAGACATATTTCTGTGCATTGCATTTGATGTCTTTCCATTGTCTAGTTAGTTTTCATTGTTCTTAGATTGTTTCCCTCATTTTGCAAACAAGGCAGGACGAAAGTATTCGCCCTTAGATGCTTTTAATCCTCTTAGACATTTGATATGTGTGTAGGTCTACAGGTACCAATAGATTCACAGGTTCTCGAGCACTCCCGGGAAGAGCACTCGTCTTGTAGTTGGAGCCAGTGTTACGTTGCACTTGTACCCAACGCACCTTCAAGTGTACCCCAGGGAGAGAGGGCCAATTTTTTTGACCAGGAGGGGTGTTATATAGCAATGGTGGTCATGGCTGGGCCCTTTGGTCCTCCTTTAAGGGTACTATGGCTTAATGGAGCTGCTGACTGCCCTTTATTAGGGTTTTTAACCTAAAGGTTGGTGTCAGGGCCCCCCTGAGGGTTCACCACTGGGTTACATGGCCTCATCTCTTGTTTACATGCTCAGGTTGCCTTTGCTTCGGCAGTGAGACATTCGTCTCCACTCACAGCCACTTATGATACCCTCCTAGCCTCTCAGATTGCTGACACCTGCTCTTCCTGGCCTTATCTCCTCAGAGGAAGTCATTCTCCATGCCAGGCCGTTTTCATGCTTTAAGGAGGGTGTTGAGGGATTTTACAGCATTCTAGGGGTTAGATGGGACCCTCCCTCCAGCTCACTCCAGGCTTTCGTTCGGAGTGATTCGCTTACTTGAGCATATTTTGGCACCTGGTGGTACTAATACCCGAAGTAGGCTACCTTGAGCCTACGTTAGGCCATATTTTATTATTATTTTCTTTTAATTTTTAGTTGACATTTTATAATTTTAAATTGACATATTTTAAGGCATGTAGGCTTGGATATTTTGTAAAATGTGAGCGTGAGATCATATAAATAGATCTCCTCACTTTCATTTTAGAGACAAAACTTATGGGATAATACACTATGCATTTGTTTCACCCTTGCCAGGGCTCTTTGGAGAGATGCGCCCCTCCTGAGGAGATTTTTTTGGGTTAACGCAAGTTTTTTCTAACAATTCTTTGGTGAAATTATCTACTAGGTGATGTTTTGATTTGTTGGCTAAACATGAGGACAAGGAGGTCAGGATTCTTATCTCTTTGTTTGAATGGTAGTTGATGATGCATGTTCAAGTCTAAATGGTAGCCCTAGTGCTGCATTTTTTTGTAGGATAGGCCATTACCATCCTTCTTGTCACCTTAGCGAGTTGAGGCATGTCTCCTTGTGAGGATGCTATAGGGTTTTCTCCTTAGTTTTTCTAGGCTAGTTGCTTGACCTAAGAACTCTTCCTCTCTAGGTTAGTCGTCCTCCCTAGATGCCCTAAGTTGTAGGGATTTTATTAGGGTTAGTTTCCCTTGGTTTTCACACATTCTTTCTTTCAAAAACTTAATCTAGGGTTGGTTCTAGGTTACTTTTATGTCTGCAAAATTTATGAAATTTCATAAAAATCAAATATTTGGCCAATTTAGGGCCTCCTGAAATTTTCGGGCCCTAAAATTCCGTAGTCTAAAATTTTGTGCCCTCCCTAAAATATTGGGCCTTAAAATTACGTGGCCTAAATTTTTTGGCCCTAAAATTCCGTGGCCTAAATTTTTGGGCCCTAAAATTTTGCGCCCTAAATTTTCGGGCCCTAAAATTCCGTGCCCTAAATTTTCGGGCCCTAAAATTCTGCGCCCTAAATTTTCGGGCCCTAAAATTTCACGCCCTAAATTTTTTGGGTCCTAAAATTCCAGGGCCTCCTAAAATTCTTGTAGATTTTTCTTAAGTTTCAGCCACCGGTTTCAAGTAAAAATTTGTCTCAATTTATTTCAATTTTAGAAATTAAAATGCTGGAAATAAACTTAAAATTTTCAGACTTGAAACACTGCTGTAAATTACATCTTTTACAGACAGAAAGTAAATATTCAGCATGCCATTCAAACACACAGTACTTAGAATTTTCAGCCAAATGACCCTGGAAAAACCCACTAGGGGAAAACCAGTCAGAGAGAGAGAGAGTTTATTATTTCTTCAGGATAAAAATCAGACATGAATTTACAGTAAAAACTCCAACTTATCTCACCCCAAAAATTTGACCAGCAAGTTGTCTTGGGTTCTGTGCAAGGCTGTCTCGATTTCTGTGCTATTTTCCTTCTCGAAAAATGTGCCGAAATGACCCCTTAAATCTGACCTCGAACTCTGTTCCAGATTGCCTCAAAATTTGTGCTGTACGGTTTGCAATAAATGCAGCAGTACGTCCCTCGAAATTTGTGCCACTAAACCTCACGTGCTACCTCGGGATTCATGCTTGAAAGTACCCTTGAAATATGTGCAAAAAGGTACAGTCCATACAGACTGTACGGACCTCGTTTTGCGTGCTATACGGCCTCGAAATTTGTGCCCGATACACAACAATAAATGTTGATCTCCTTGATAAATGTTCCCTGCAATTTCTCGATATTCGTGCTCACAGACAGATTTGTACGGTTGCCTCGATTTGTGTGCCAAATCTGTACCCCTCCTCGATATTCGTGCCCACTATAAGTTTCTCTGGCAGGTTGTCTCGATATGCGTGCCCACTCTCTCCTCAGCTCTCTTCTCTTCAATCTCTCAACTCAATAATGAATTCATTTTTTCCTTTTGCTTGCTTTTTGCTTCTCAACCCTAGGTAGGTTAAGAGATCTTAATCCAATGGCTAGGAATGAATTAGATCAAAGGCTGAAATTAATTGCACACATTTTAAATAAAAATGTTAATTTCACTCACCCACTTAAATTTATCAAAAAGTGACTTTAATGTTATAAAGTCACCTTAAATGCTTTTTAAGTCATTTAATGCAAGTTCACTTTATTTCCCTTCACTAGATGACTAAAGGCTAAAGTCACCTAGGGGAACACTTCCCTAGGTACAAAAACTAACACTCCCTCTTACCGAGGAAGGTGTTCTGCACCACGCCCAACTTGTCTCTTAAGAAGACAAATTTGCCCCTCCCCAGAGACTTCGTTAGAATGTCTGCTACCTGCTCATCTGTGGAAATGTACTGAAGCATCACTGCCCCTCTTTGAACATAGTCTTGGATGAAGTGATACCTGATCTCAATGTGCTTTGACCTGTCATGGAAAACCGGATTCTCAGAGAGCTAGATGCAACTCTGATTGTCACAGTAAATCGCCGTAGGCCTAAGCTCTTGACCAAATAAATTCACCAGCAACTTGCGAAGCCACAAGGCCTTGTCGCTGGCCAAACTGGCTGCCATGTACTCAACCTTTGCAGTACTCAATGCAACAGACTTCTGCTTCCGACTGAACCACGACACTGCTGCCAAGCCCAAACTGAAACAACATCCGAAAGTGCTCTTTCGGTCTGCCACACTGCCTGCCCAATTTGAATTTGTATAGCCAACCAATCTGATCCCCTCTTAGCTCCTGTAGTTCAAACCAAAATCCACTGTCCCCGAAAGATAGCGCAACACATGTTTTGCAGCGACCCAATGCACACTCCTAGGCTCAACCATGAACTGGCTAATAGTGTTCACTGCAAAACACATATTTGGCCGAGTGTTGACCAAATACATCAATGACCTGATAAGCTGACGGTACAAAGTAGGATCCACCAACCCTCCCTCAGAAGCATGAAGCTTCTTCCAGATGGTGATCATAGGTGTCGACATAGGCCTGCAATCCTCCATCCTGAATCTCCTCAAAATATCAATCGCATACTTTCCCTGCCCCAGGAAAATATGTCCAGGCTCCTGCCAAACCTCCAATCGCAAAAAATAATGCATCAGCCCAATATCAATCATCTCGTACTCTGCTGCAAGATCCTTCTTGCAAGCTGCAATCGGTCTCTCTCTCCCTGTGATAAACAAGTCATCAACATATAGCAGAAGAACAAGTGGATCATCTCCAACCATGATGAAGTAGAGATTTGGATCTGCTTCACTCTTTTGAAATATCATACTCAGCAAGTAAGAATCAATCGTGGAGTACTAAGCTCTTGAAGCTTGCTTCAGCTTGTAAAGGGCCTTCTTCAGCTTGCATACATGGGTCTCTCTGTCATGTATCTCAAAGCCCTGAGGCTGCTCAATGTAAATCTCCTCTTGTATGATCCCATTGAGAAATGCGGTTTTCACATCCATCTGATGGATCTTCCAACCCATTTCCGTTGCAATGGAGATCAAGCTCCTGATAGAAGTATATCGAACAACCGATGCAAAAGTCTTATCATAATCAATGCCCTCAACCTGTGAAAACCCCCGCGCTACAAACCTGGATTTGTACTTCTCCACACTCCCATTTGCCGCATGCTTCAGCTTGTAAAGCCAACGAGAAGTCACCATGGACCTCCCCTCGGGTCTCGGAACAATCTCCCATACATCATTCTTCATGATGGAATGGTACTCATCCATCATGGCATCTCTCCATACCGAATGCTAGGAGGCCTCCTCAAAAGTAGAAGGCTCAGAATCTCGTGTACAAGCCACCAACACCATGCCCAATATGTCAGGCATCTTGATGGCTCTCACCTCATCCCTGGGTGTCCCAGCCCTTAAGGCATCCTTCAAGGTCTCCCGAAGCCACTTAGGCTTCTTATTCCCTAAACGTTCTTCCCACACTGGCCTGTCCTCATCTGAAGAACTACTAGAGCTAGAAACGCCAGTCACCTGTGAACCTGAAGCTGGTGTGCCGACACCAGGTGTACCCTGTAATCCTGATCCTGATCTCGATCCCGATCCCCTGTAAGGTGTACCTGTAATAGTAGACCCATCACCTGTCCCCGAAGACCCTGCTGACCTAACCACTGAACCTGGTGAACCTGTGCCAACACTCTGTGGTCCTGTAACCCCGGAAACCTGTGATCCTGATTGCTGCGTAGATGAAACATGTGCCACAACTTGAGGTGCAGGGACTTGCTGCTCTCCCTGCTCTGACTCTCTCGACCTCCTGAAGGCCCACTCCTCCTCAAACTTCACATCCCTCTTCACCACCACTTTCCTCTGAGAGGGAAGGTAAATACGGAAAGCCTTCATAGTCTCATCATAACCCACAAAGATGCCCTTCTCTGTAGTGGGCTCCAACTTTGTCCTCTTCTCTGAAGGGACATGAGAGTAAGTCAGACTACCAAATATATGAAAATTGCTAACTTCAGGCTTCTTTCCTGAAAAAGCACTCCTCAGGTGTCATATTCCCCACTGCCCGATGGAGACTCCTGTTCTGAAGGTATACAACGGTGCTGGAAGTCTCAACGCAGAGAAAGAAAGGAAGTGACTGGTCATGTAGCATAGCTCAGGCTGCTCCAACAATGGACCTGTTCTTCCTCTTTGCTACTCCATTATGCTTTGGAGTATACGAAACTGTCAACTGTCTCCTGATCCCCTCCTGTCTGCAAAATCCATCAAACTCCTTGGAGGTATACTCACCCCCGTTATCCGATCTCAAGACTCAGATCTTCCTCCCTGTTTGGTTCTCCACAAGAGCTTTGAACTCTTGGAACCTCTGCAAGAATTCCTCAGACTTCTTGCTCTTCAAAAAGTAGATCCAGGTCTTCCTGGAATGGTCATCAATGAAAGTTACATAATACTCGTATCCTCTCAAGGACACTGAAGACATAGGTCCGCATAAGTCTGAATGTATCAAGTCAAGAGTACCAGCTGACCTGCTATCATTGCTAGGAAAAGCAGTCTTGGTGTACTTTCCCAAAGCACATCCCCTTCACACATCACTTTGCCCTGTGCTGAACTCCGGTAAATCTGTCACCATGTGTCTCAACAACCCCAAGGCTGGATGATGCAAGTGAGCCATCCTCCTATGCCAAAGCTCACACAACTCACTGTTGCTGCTATGTGCCAAGGCATGTTGCGGCTGAAACAAGAGCCTATACAGTTTCCCACATCTCGCTCCAATGGCAATTGAAGCAGATGGTCCTGCAGTCTTGGGAAACATATGCATGTGTCCATCTATGAAAGACACCCCAACACCCTGATCCTCGATCATGGAAACTGACACTAGGTTCTTCTTTAGCCTAGGTACATACAATACATCCCGCAATACCATGGGACTCATGGACTCCCTTTGAAATGTAATGGTCCCACGTCCAACTGCATTGACTACTGAGTCATCTCCCAACACAACCTCCACATCTGTCTCTGCCTGTGAAAGCTCGGAGAACATCTCACGAGCACCTGTCATGTGGCTCGAGGCTCCGCTATTTATGTACCAAGTGTTAGAAGTAGATGCACTGTAAGAATGGTCTGTCACACAGGAAAACACCCTCTGTCTGTCAACATCCGCACTGATGAGAATGGATGCTCTCTCTCTCTCAATATGCCCAGTGCATAGTGAAAACTCACTCTGAAATCGTGCTGCAAAATCATCGATCTTAGCTGAAGTGGCTGTCTGCTGCTTCTTCTTCTTCTTGTTCGGACACGTAGCAACATAGTGTCCCATCTAGTGACATGCAAAGCACTTCACAGTGCTCATATCCTTCTTCTGCCCATCCTATTGCTGCTTGGTCCCACCCTTCTTGCTCTTCTTCTTCCCTTTCGCTGTTAATGCCACATCCTCCTCATCCTCCCTACTAGTAGAACCACTACACTACAAGAAACCACTGCGAGTCTCCTCCCGAACAAAGTCATCACAGACCTTGTCCAAAGATGGTAAGTTCTCTCTGGCCACCAACCCCTGAACAAACATGGTCCAAGGTGCAGTCACCCCATTCAAGGCTGTCCGCACTAACTCAGGACCAGTAACCACCACCCCCACAACTGTAAGCTCATCTCTCACCTGAGAGATCCTAGTAAGATAGGCCATACACACCTCTCCTTTGACCATCTTGATGTTTTTCAGATTCTCCCTAAGCACCATCTTCCTATTTTCATTAGTACTCTCAAACAACCCGGTCAAAGCAGACCACATCTCATGTACATGATCTTTCGCTGAAATATGTGGAATAACATGGTCTTTAACAGCATCTAAGATTATCCTCACGGCTTTAATATCCTTCTTATTAAAGGGTGCAAGTAACGCTGCATCAGTAGAAGGGGGAATAGTAATGGGATTTGCTGTAGTGTTTCTAACTACTTCCTCCCACAACTCATTCTCCTTCAGCACAAGGAAAATCCGGGCTTTCCATGAGACAAAGTTTGCTGCCCCATCTAACCTATCCTCAGTTCTCAACCCCATGGAAGTCATTTTCTCAAAGAACAAGTTTCAGCAGAATGTACTACTGTCACAAATGTTTTTCTGAATTTTGGAAATGACTGTTTCACTGCTAAAATTTAATTTTCTGCCACAACCCACTCTGATACCATGTAGATTTTTCTTAAGTTTCAGCCACCGGTTTCAAGTAAAAATTTGTCTCAATTTATTTCAATTTCAGAAATTAAAATGCCGGAAATAAACTTAAATTTTTCAGACTTAAAACACTACTGTAAATTAAATCTTTTACTGACAGAAAGTAAATATTCAGCACGCCATTCAAACACACAGTACTCAGAATTTTAAGCCAAATGGCCTTGGAAAAACCCACTAGGGGAAAACCAGTCAGAGAGAGAGAGAGTTTATTATTTCTTCAGGATAAATATCAGACATGAATTTACGGTCAAAAGTCCAACTTATCTCAACCCAGAAATTTGACCAACAAGTTGTCTCGGTTTCCGTGCAAGGCTGTCTCGATTTCTGGGCTATTTTCCTTCTCGAAAAATGTGTCGAAATGACCCCTTCAATCTGAACTCGAACTCTGTGCTAGACTGCGTCGAAATTTGTGTTGTATGGTCTGCAATAAATGCAGCAGTACGGCCCTCGAAATTTGTGCCACTAAACCTCACATGCTACCTCGGGATTCGTGCCTGAAAGTACCCTCGAAATATGTGCAGAAAGGTACAATCCATACAAACTGTATGGACCTCGTTTTGCGTGTTGTACAGCCTACGTACGGCCTTGAAATATGTGCCCAGTACACACAACAATAAATGTAGATCTCCTCGATAAATGTGCTCTGCAATTTCTCGATATTCGTGCCCATAGACAGAACTGTATGGCTGCCTCGATTTGTGTGCCAAATCCATACCTCTTCTCGATATTCGTGCCCACTGTAAGTTTCTCTGGTAGGCTGTCTCGATATGCGTGACCACTCTCTCCTCAACTCTCTTCTCTTCAATCTCTCAACTCAAGAATGAATTCATTTTTGGCTTTTGCTTGCTTTCTGCTTCTCAACCCTAGGTAGGTGAATAGATCTTAATCCAATGGCTAGGAATTTATTAGATCAAAGGCTGAAATTAATTGCACACATTTTAAATAAAAATGTTAATTTCACTCACCCGCTTATATTTATCAAAAAGTGACTTTAATGTTATAAAGTCACATTAAATGCTTTTTAAGTCATTAAATGCAAGTTCACTTTATTTCCCTTCACTAGGTGACTAAAGGCTAAAGTCACCTAGGGGAACACTTCCCTAGGTACAAAAACTAACAATTCTGAGTCCTAAAATTCTGTGCCCTAAAATCCGGGCCCTCCCTTTTACTCAGTTGTACCTTCCCTTGCACTTCAATCCATTGAACCCTGCAAAATGACAAGCAAACATCAGTTAGATGGTCACTATCCTTTGTTGGTATGAATTGGAAGGACATTGTTAATGTTGGTTATGTCCACTGCTACATACTATTTATGATATTGTTACTAATAAACACATGCAATTTGCTTTCAAAGCTAACGCAAATTGTTTGGTAAACGCTTGGCTACATGCACGTTGTTGTTTCTTATACTAAAGTGAATGCCTAAACTACTACTACTATCATAAGATTAGCATGTCTGAATGATACATACTGATGTACATGTGCTTTAAATTATTATTTGATAATAATAAATACTTATGATTGCATGTCACACTTATTACTAGCGGAATGGTAACTCTATGGTACTAATATATGAAATTAACTGAATACTCGTGGATGACATTTGTTTTGTAACATTACACATTGCAAGTAATTGGTTTATTAGATTAATGATCCTCCATATTTGTATGACATTGCATGCTTGTTATGAGACTGGTATTGGTCATTTGCTTATTATTAATTAAATGCATATTTCACTTACACTTACGTAGTACATCTATTCCACTTTTTGATTGACTCCATTAGGCACTGATCACTAACCTTAAACACATACGAGATATATTTGGTGTCTAAGTGTCTTTTGCAGAGTTACATAGGGCTCTCCCCTAGGAGGGTTCGACTTCCAAAGAAGTTTGGAGAAGTGACTAAGGGGACAGTGGTCACTTTCTCCACATATGCTTGCCGGTGGCTTGGACTGCCATTTCAACTGGTAACACTTCATCCTTAGCAAAATAGAACACACGGAGAGCCTCTGCCAACAATAATCATGGAAGAGGTAGAAATGTCAAATATGGGTACTGCCAACAATAATCATGGAAGAGGTAGAAATGTCAAATATGGGTACTGCCAACACCTTAGGCATTATGAGTCTGAGTTCAGGAAGAACAAATCTGACTTGAATAGGTCAAGGGCTAACTAGATTGAGGAATACATTGAAGATCTTGAACACTACACATTTTTCACATGTAACCTAACAAAAGAAGATGATAATGGTGTACAGTTTCTAGACAACGGCTGCTCAAACCATATGACAATAAATTGTGATTTGTTTGGAAAGATAAATGAATCAGTTAGAAGCCCAGATAAATTTGGCAATGATAAAGAGGTTGAAGTGACGGGAAAATTCCCTTACTGTTAAGGCCAAGCAAGGAGAAACATATATATACATGAATTTTTGCATTACTAAAATTGCAACATAATCTTCGAAGTGTGGGACAGGTCATTGATAAAAATTACAAGGTTGTATTTGAAGATCAATGCTGCAATTTTTTTGATAAATCTGGTAATTATCATCTTGTGGCAAAGGTTCCAACAACAAGGAACAAGATGTTTCCTTTAAAGATTGTATTTGATCCTAAGCATGTTCTTAAAGCAATTACAAAGAATTCGTGGTTATGGCACAAACGCTATGGACATTTGGATTTTAAAGGCTTGAGCTTACTTTATAAGAAACAAGTGGTTAAGGGGCTGCCAGTAATTCAATCAAGAGAAGAAATTTGTTCCGGCTGTGCACTTGGTAAGCAACATTGAGATAGTTTTCCGGTCAACAAGTCATGGAGAGAAAATGATCCTCTTGAGATTGTACATGCCAGCAGCCAACATATGCGGCCCTATGCAAATTTCATCACTGAGCGAGAACGTTTATTTCATAACCTTGATTGATGATTTATCTCACCACACATGGATTTATTTTCTGAAACAGAAATCAGAAGCTTTAAATTGTTTTCAACATTTTAAAATCATGGCTGAAAAACAAGGCGGGCACTTTCTCAAAACCCTCAAAACAGATAGAGGGGGAGAATTCACAATCTCAGCCTTGTATTGTTGTGGGATACTTTGAAGAAACTAAAGGTCATGAAGTTTATAATCCTTTAACCATGCAGCTATTTGTAAGTCAGGATGTATTATTCAATGAAGAGGGAGTATGGTAGTGGAAAGGAGGAGAAAAACAAATGGCACAAAGAAAATTAGTTCTAAAGTTATTGTTTTTTACTTACTTAGATGAGTTGTTATTACCATTATTTTTCATTATGGTTCCCCCCATTACGATTTGATTGTTAGAAGGATTGCACCCTTGCTCTTGAGGTTGATTCTATTGCTTATTCTTCCCTTTCTTCTTGTCCTGATTTTGTGGATTAGGGGGTTTTCTACATTCAACTTTTCAAAAGATTGAAACTATTGATCCAATGAAGGGTTGAACAAAATTGACCCATGCGTGAGGAGTGGGGTTTGGATTAGCAGATATACTTGGTGGAGGACCAAGAAATGGATAATATGGGTTGAGAGGGGGGGTGCTCCATAGGGTTTGGGACCCCCATGTGAAGTAGAGGTGTTGCTAAGGCAATTGCTAGAATTACAAGTTGCATTGCATATATGAGGGGGAGGGTGCAAGTTAACTATCTGCACACTCATGTCGGAAAAGTTAGGATTGTATGATCCATAAGTAGGTTGTCAATGAGACGGGCTAGGGCTTCCCTATGAAAAGCTAATAGTTAAAGGTGGAGGAGGACAACCATAAGCCTAATTTGGAGGGTAGGACCCATAAGGTTTAAGTTAGGTCCCCTAGGTGGGTAATGGACCCAACAATCTTGTCGACACAGTGAAAAGTATTAGGGGTGTGTTGCTCAAGAGACCAATGACAAGGGACATTAGAGATGATCACGTATAAATACCTTGACTGGGCATAAATTAGATTGAATTGTTGAGCTTTCAAGATGGCCTTATCTTCAGTTTTTGGCATGGTGGTTGCGACATCCTTGGCGATCATGGGAGGATTGAATTATAGAACCAATCCAATATGAATTTAGGCTATATCTTAATTTCGCACATTGTGTATCGGCGGTGCCATTCGTGCATGTGATCCACAATATGCATGGAAGTGTTTTGTCTGAAATCAGATAGGATCTCTAGTCCAAGGCCATGGAGAATCGGAAGCTGAAAATAAGTAGGGAATATAGTAGAAATGGACTTAAAGGTGGCATGCATGCTTACAGGCAAATTGACATACCATTTGGGAGTTTCCCCTATAAAATTTCTTTGGAAAATCCAAAGATGGATGGTATCTTTGTTAGGGTCCTACACTAACCCCCATACTTTAGGCTACATAGGAGTTAGTCAAGTAATGTATGTGGCCGTCTCCTTTGAATAAGGCCAAGTAGATGGTACTGTATATTTAATTATTGTAAAAAGGGTGTATCTATTGATTAAGAACACTAGGTAGGTGGTACTCATTAATTATGGACCACAAGTAGTTAGATTTTTGGCTATTGGAAGCTTATTTAAAGATCTAGGAGGTTATGATTTATTTTTTCGAGTATTGGTGTATTTGGATATTGGCTCAAGTGAAAGGTTTCCCAACCTTAAGAGGCAAGTGAATATTGCTTGCAGTTGAATTAACATAATACAAGGGTTTGTTTTGCAGCATTTCATTTGAATTATCTTTGTGTTTGGTTATTTTGCACTATAATTGTTTGTTCCTTGCTTTATAAATCTTTGCATATTTGATTGTGTTCCAAGTCTAAGGATTAAAAAACACTAGAAGTGGTATTAACACACTTTTCTAAGCTAGCATACCTGTAAAAATTTTGCAATTTTTATTTAAGGCTAGAGACGTGTTCCAACGTCTATAAATAACACAGAGCTCTATCGTTTGCAAGGTAAACATGTGGCTGGGGAAGACCGCATGCAGAAAATAGTAGCAATTTCACCTAGATGGACACCCTTATAAATGATGTTGATACCCCTTCAAATAGTACTATATCAAACAACACCTGTAGATAGATATTCACTTTAATGTACTCTCAAGTATATCAAAAGTCCCACAGGAAAATTAAAACCAGGTTTAGCTAATGTGATCAATTGTCTTACTGCTATAGTGGCACCGAGCACAACACTCAGGAAGATTACTTTGTAGTACCTAAGTAGTTGAGTAGTATGACTAAGGGCATGGTTGAGTCTTTTTAATTAGTACCCTAAGAGATTGGATTGAGTATTATTGTTGGACCCTACAAGTATATTAGAGAGCTATAGCACCTGGTACTCCCTTGTTTTAAATACTTTAGAAACCCTATCCTTTGTGACCAACCAATGAAATTCCTACATCTTTTCATCGAGAAGGAATTTAGTAATTTTGTCAATGTGGTAATATTCAATAGGGAGTAAGCCTTGAATCTATCTAGTATCAACACCATTGTGGGAGACTGTTATCACATATATAGTAGTTGGGCTACCATTGTTGTCCGTTGATAGCACACCAGCAGCAGAAATCTTCCGAAAGCTGTCTCCTCACTTAGGAAAGTGGGAGAGGTGTGACCTTGGGGGCAAGCACAGAGCCAGGTACTGCCACCTACTCCTAGCTTCTCCGTTTAGGCTAACTTCTAATGAATCCAAGGAGGGTAGTCCCTAACAAAGAGTTTTCTATGGCTCAGTGTTAAAGTTAAGTTTTTGATGTTATGATGCGGATGGGTGTTGTTTAAGAGTTATTGTGAGGAAAGATGATTAAAAATTATGAATTTTGAACACAAGACAAAAGCAATCCACGTTGCTGTACTGGATTAAAAGATGAACAGTATAACAATACTTGTGAGATAAAGATGCATTCACAAATAAAGATTTTATAAGCTAAAGACAAATGATCCAGATGTAACAATCAAACATAAATTAATAGACCAGTGCCTTATGGAGTCAAAGCTCTGTAATGATTAAAGAGATAAAACCAAGTCTTGAAATAAAGCTAGTGGATGTTGTGCGGGTGCTCTTGGTATATTTTAAATGTTTTTTTTTAAATGGTCTTGTTTAGGGCTTCAACGAAAGGTATCAAAGATTAGCCGAGAAAATCTTCCAAGTTAATCCATTAGAGACATGACGGCCCGCCCAGTATCTCAGGTTGGTATCGTGAAGATTGAACAGCTATCTACGACTCTAGATAGCGGGGAGTTCCGGTGCCTTTACTAGGAATGACTTGGAAAACTTTCTACAACGCCGGTGCGTTGGTTACAGGGTAAAATTTTATTATGATGAGTCTTAGGTCGGTCAGAGCATACTCCGGCAAGGACACAACGAGATTAATTAATTAGCAGGGAAATGTGAGTTGCAAAATTTTAGTAAGTAAATTGATTAAAACCCTCCAACAGAGAGCGCTCTTGACTTTGTCTTATGACAAAAGTTCAAGAGTCTTAGCTAAACTATATGCTTGATGCAAGGATATGTAGTGGGAATGCTCTTCGATAGAGAGTGCTCTTGACTTGGATTACGGCAAGTTCAGGAGACTTTAGAGATTAATTAATCAACTTACACAAATGTAAAAAAAAGACTAATCTACCCAAGAATCTCTTTCAGGTTTTTAGCCCCTAATCGGGAGAGCATGGGGGTAAGTAAAAAACGAAATAAAAGACAACTCTCCGATAGAGAGCACTCTTGATCCACAAACTGAGATTCAAGAGATTTCTACTTTAAACAGTTGATTTACTTAATGAAAGATGAAACATTTAAAAGATGAAGTAATCAACTTAGTAATAAAACAAAATGGGCTAATCTAGCAATTAGTATTCTATAGTGTTCCACCAAGTTTTCGGTATGGGGGGGGGGCGCGTGGGAGCGGGGAAACGCACATTGGGGACGTGTAGAGATACCCCAAAATTTTGGGGTATTTTGGGGGACGGGGGGGCGTCAGGGTCCCTAACATAGGGGGGTTGGTCTCTAAAATTATAAAAAAGAAAAAAGAAAAATAATAAAAATATGAACCCCAACATATAAACATATCAATTCCTCATCCCATCACCATTTGCATACTAGCATGCTTATGTTCCCGAAGAATTTAGTGTAATTTAATGTAATTGTTATAGCCAAGCATATCATATCGATGTTTGTTTCTTTTTATTTGTTTCTCTTTCGTTTTAAAATGACCATTTAGTGTAAAAGCCTAAAATTTAAGATGAATCATTTCTTTTTTAAGTAAAATTTTAAAAAATCGAGGGCAGTGGGGGCCTGTCGGAGCCCCCCATTTTCAGGAGGGGGCGTATGGGAGCCCCCCAATCTGAGAAACTCCTAGACCGCGTTTCCCCAAGTTTCGTAGAAAGGGGGGTGCTGGGAAACGTTTCCCATGGAGGCCCCCAGCCCCCGAGGCGTGGGAAATGCAGGGGGCGAGCCCCCGACCCTGGGAGGCGCGTCCCCGTGGAACACTGGTATTCTAAGAAAGATAATGAGATTATTCTAAGCAAAAGCACATCTAATCCAAGCACATTAAAAATAAGAACACCACAAACCTCCCCAAATGGGGAAGGTTGAGAGTGGGGGCTTAAAAACCCCACTCAAACAAAAAGAGAACCTTTATTGATATTTACAATTTGCCTTGGGAATTCAACCTTTGAAAGGACTTTTGAAATAAAGCTAGAAGACTAACATGAAACTTTATTAATGGATTTTAAGTAAAAAGGAGAGTGATTTATCTTTTTGTTGAGAACCTTTTCTTCAAACCTACGAAGAGGGAAAAAAGAAGAAGATAGAAAAGAGCAAAAAAGGGCAAAAGAGGGCTGAAACAAAAGAGAAAAGAGGGAGAAAAGGGGGGAACAAAAAACAGGAAATTGAGTGCCAAAGATGGGAAGAATAGGGCAGCGAACTAAACAATCAATGAGCTGCAAAAATGGTAAAAAAGGGACAGCGATAAGAGAGAAAAGTGGCTGCAATAAAAACGAAAAAGAGGGCAGCGAAGAAAACCAAGAAGAAAAACACACAATAAAGCGGAAGGAGGTCAAATCCAACCTAGAAGAAGGGGGAAAAATCAATCAATAATCAACAAAAGGTGGGATCAACCTTCGAACAAGGTGACCACTAGAAGCACTAGTCCCGAAACCGTCCAGACTAGCTGGATGTACGCAAGGATGCTAGTGGAGAAAGAGAAGTAGCCACAAAATTGTGGCACTTGGGATCAAATCCCAAGCTACTTTCTCAGGTCAAAACGAACATGAGACACATGGAAATATTGAGAAAGGAGAAACTTAGATTAAACTTGAGAAAAGTAACCGGAAAGATTTCTTTTACTTGATGGATGAGGCAAAGAAATTGTGCTTCTCAATTTTCCTGAAAGAGAATGACTTCTTGTGGAACCTGCAGAATGAATGTTAACCATAAAAAAGCCCCTGTATATCAGACGATACCTGAAAGCACACAATCTTCAAGAGAAAAGCATAGATTATATGAAATAGTGCTAGATTGTTAGCCTTCAAAATTTACACAATCAAATGCTTAAGAATCCATAAAGAAAGAAACAAAGAAAGGTATCACCTCACATGGTGAATCATGACCAACATAGAGCTTCCGCTTTGACCTCCAAAGTCATCAACTTTATTAAATATTAAGCAAAATATTACAATAGAAATTCTCCAGAGTTTCTATGCCAAAAATTCAATCCTCATAGAGCTAAAAGAGCCTCTATTTATACAATGAGAGAGTGCTAAAACCCTAAAACCACACCATGCAAGGAGGGCGCAAACCTAGCCATCTAGCCATGTGAGAGAGCACAAACCAAAAATAAAGAAGGTAGGAGTGAGGGGAGGCCTCCACCTAGGCACGACGCCCCCACTCCAACCCTAACCACTCCATCTCCAACCCATACGAGCTCTCCATAACCAAAAGAGTGAGGTTCCAATGCTCTAGCGTGAGGGATGAGGAAGAGCCACGTGAGAGGTTAGGAAGGTAGGCGTGAGATCTTGGAGGAGCCTGGAGCTAGGTATGGAGGAGCCAATACCTAGAAACACGGAACACATATCACTCTTCAACCTTGAACATAACACCAAGCCAATAAACAAGCTCCACCTCACCCAGACGTGGTCATCACTGAAGGAGGCGAATTGGCCAAGTGGATGAGAACTCAATGCTCTCTGATTGCTAACTGAAGAGGACTGGTGCCAACCTCAATCATCATTAATGCCCGATGCCATGTCATTCTGCATTTCATTTCGTTCAGTTCGGATTAATTTGGAGAGATTTGGATTTTCTCCAAAATAATCATTTTTAATATTTAATCAATAATTTCCTTGAAACTGACTTTTTTGAGAAATTATGAGTTTTTTAGCTGAATGATGATCTAAAACTTGGAGATAGCTGGCTGGTTGGCTGATCAAGAATGATTTTTGGCTTAGGGTTAGAGCCTTCAATCACTGAATTCGGACCCCAGATGGCTGACATATTACAACTTGAATTTTTCCATTTAATTTATGGAAAAATTTAATTAAAAACTTAGGAAAAATTAAAAAATTAAAAAATAATTAAAATCCTAAATCCAATGCATCCGGTAAAATTTTTTCAATTTTTTTTCTGGGGGCCTTGGTGACTTAGGACATGACCATGCTCTATTCTACTAGTGTCTAGTAGGTTCATACACTTCAGTTGGGCTCTAATAACCCCCCAAGGCCTAAAATTCAAAATCGGGCATTCCAACTTTGGAGGAAGCGGGAGAAAACCTCGTCGATTATACTCGGCTATAGGCAAAGCATAACTGGCAAGGGGAGAAAACTCCCTGGAATACCTTAGTTGAAATTCTACGTCTTAGGGGACAGAACCACTCAAACCCCTACTAGCACACTTTATTACAAACCCCGCGGGGCCATGGTCATAATTATTCAAAACAAAAACTGACTAGCCAAAACTGGCTAGGCACAAAGGGTAGATCATCCGATGCACCGAAACACAAACATGTATCATGTTTGTCAAATGGCGGCTCCTCAGCTGATCCAACTATGGTACAAATAAGTTGGTAACATCTGGCTCCAACTGCGGGACGGGTACCTTCTTGACTTATTGATCAAAGAGAGTGCTTGAGAACCCAGGAATCTCTGGTACTTGTATGTAAACAAAAGTGTCTTAGTCCCATGTGTATGATATATAAAAATAAGCCATGATGAAGTACCAAAAAATATTTTTTGCTTTTTCAAATCAAAGTATAAAACAAAACTTTTTCTTTTTCAGCATATAAATTAAATATGATATAAATGCTAATATACAAAAGTTAAGATACAACATTCTACATGGATATGATACATAAAATATGGTACAAAAACAAAGTACATAAAAATATTATGGTACAGAAAAGAAAAAATAAAAATACAACAAGGATGGGTTTAGAAAAGCCCTGGGATGACCCCTTGGTCATCTTGGAGGTTGTTTCGATAAAAGGGCTTCAAATGTTGACCATTCACGGGCAAGTTTAAAGTATCTCCATCCATGGTGTTAAGCAAAAAGGAATTGGTGCCAGCAGTATCATGGATGATAAATGGGCCTTTCCAAAGGCTGTCGAACTTCCCATGCTTCCCATGCTTCTCCCTTCTCTTATCCCATAAGAGAACAGTATCTCCTACTTGGAAAGACCTCGGCCTGGTTGACTTATCAAAGGTTCCCTTCATGCTTTCTTGATGCTTGAGTGACTGATCGAGGGCAAATCTTCTAGATTCATCCAACTCTACGATCTGGTTGATCCTCTGCTCCATTTCCGATTGTTATGTGCCATATTCACTTAACATTCTGAAGATCGGAATTTGCATGCTAACCGGGAGGGTGGCTATGAGTCCATACACTAACTCAAAAGGTGACTTTCCCGTTGAATTCTTCTTGGTAATCCTATCCGCCTACACTGCGTACTTAGTCTTGCTATCCCATGCTCTTTTATTATCCCCCACAGTCTTCTTAAGGATAGTCATCAAATTTTTGTTAGTGGACTCAGCAAGTCCATTTCCTTGTGGATAATAATCTGATGAATGGGATAGGATAATGCCATATTTAAAACATAAGCCATTTACTGCTCCCGAACTGAAAGCTTTGGCATTATCGGTTGTTATTTTAAGGGGAGTTCCGAATCTGGTGATGATTCTTTCCTTAATGAATCAATAACAACCTTTTCAGTGGCATTCTTAGTAGGTATGGCCTCTACTCACTTAGTGAAATAATCAGTTGCTGTGAGAATCCAGCAAAAACCATTGCTAGAGTTATCCCTAAATTTGCCAATAAAATCAAGCCCCGATTGCTGAAAAGGGGCAAGGACCACAACCGGTGTAAGAGGAAGTGCAGCCAACTTCTGCTTCCCTGTGAAAAGCTGACACTCTCGGCAACACTTGACATGTTTGTGAACATCTACGAAGATAGTGGGCCAATAGTAACCAACTCTCAAAATTTTGTGGGCAGTTGTATTCGCTGCATAATGGCCTCCACAAAATCCTGAGTGAAATTTAGTCAAGATTTTCTTGGAATCTTGTTCATTGATGCATCTGAGTATAATGCCATCTGGGTTCCTCCAACCCAGACCCTCTTGGGTAAGGCAATTTCTAGCGGTCTTGAGTCTCAAAGCCCTTCGCTTGTCACCTTTGAGGTGATCAGGGCAAGTGAAGTGGAGCAGGAAGAAAATGATGTCGGAATACCAGTGATTATCAATTTCTTGAAGCGCAGGAGTCATGGCTGGTTGAGGGATATCATTTTCAACAATCATTTCTATGGCTTCTTCATTCTTTTGAGTGAGCATTTTAGCAAGGCCTTGTCCCTTGATTAGTTTGGTAGATTTTATCTCAATGTCATACTCCTGGATTTTGGATACCCATGTACCCCTTATTCCTAAACAATCCTGTTGAGATAGGATGTCCTTCATTGCAGTATGGGGAACATATCCAATGACTTTAGAATATCCAATATACGTTCTGAAATGCTTTAAAGATTTGACCAAGACATAGGCTTGCTTTTCCATGATGGTATATTTTAATTCATAGTTCTGTAAGGCTCTACTCATGAAGGCTATAGGTTGCTCGAACCCTTCGAAGTTCTTCTGGAGCAACACACCGACAATAGTGTCTTCTGAAGCAAAAGAAAAGATTATGAAATCTGTCGTGTAATCCGGGCTGACTAAGACAGGAGACCTAGTGATGGCATCTTTAATAGTGTCAAAAGCATTCCTTCCTTCATCTGTCCACATGAATTTAACATTTTTCTTTAGGAGAGCCTGCATAGGTTTCATGAGTTCAGCTAGATTAGGAATGAATCTCCTTATGAAGTTAATGTAACCATTAAATGATTGGAGACCCTTAACATTTCTGGGAAGAGGAATCTTTTGTATAGCTTCTATCCTCTCAGGGTCAATTTTGACCCCGTCTTTGTTGATAATGTGACCTAAAAGCTTTCCTTCTTCAATACCTAAGACTGACTTAGACAGATTCAAGGAAATACCATATTTCCTACATCTCTCAAAAACCTGCTTGAGATGACCAACATGGCTGGATCTTTCTTTCGAAAATACAGTGAGATCATCTTGGTAGATCTCAATAATTTTTCCAATCAACTCCTTGAAAGCATAATCCATGGCCCTTTGGAAGGTAGCTCCAGCATTTAAAAGGCCAAAGGGCATTCTCAAATATTCAAAAGTGCCCCAAGGAGTTGTGAAAGTGGTTTTGCGTCTATCCTCTTCTTGGATGACAACCTGGTTATAGCCTGAAAAACCATCAAGCATTGACATCATGCTCGATCCAGTGACCCGTTGGAGGAAGGTCTCCATGTTGGGGAGAGGGTAATTGTCCTTCTGACATGCTATGTTTAGATTCCTAAAATCTATACATATCCTTAAACTCCCGTTCTTTTTTCTAACTACCGCTAAGTTAGAACACCACGTTGAATGTCTCGTAGGAGCTATTATTCCTGCTGCTAACATCTTTTCTAGCTCCTTTTTTTATAATGGGTGCCAACTTAGGATTTATTTGCCTAAGTTTTTGTCGGAAAGGTTTGCCTTTTTGACATTCAGGTTTCAAGGGAATGGTGTGCTGAAAAACATCTTCCCTATAAGCTTTAAGTTCGTCATAAGTGAAGGCAAAAACATCCCTATATTCTTTTACCAAGTTTATGAGGCTGTTCCTTTCCTTTTTAGAGGTACCTTTTCCAATTTTTATCATTCTTGGTTCTGTTTCCATTCTAATGTTGATTTCTATGTACTCACCCAGCTTCATTTGTTCGACACTACTCTTTCTTCTATCCTGTTTGTCAAAGATGTTCTCTAAGGCAACAAAGCCACGTGTCACAGGATTGAAGCGGTTATCCTCATCCTGATATTCTTTACCTTCCTCACGTTCATTGGCTTTATAATTGGAAAATTCATCAATATGATTAATAAATTTCAATATTTGTTCATCATCTTGGAAAACCTGCCAATGTTCAATATTTTCAGGAATTGAAGGTCTGAAGTTAATTTCTAAAAGACAATCCCCCTCTAACATCTCATCTGATGGCTGAAGTGCTGAAGCTGCAAACGCTAGTTGGTCGGCAACACTATTATGATCTCTAGGGATTGTTTCTATATTAAGGGCATAAAAAAATTCCATTATATCCTAGACTGCATTTCTATACTTTTTTAATCTTTGACACTTACATGCAAACTGACCCTTAACTTGTTGGACAATTAAGTCAGAATCCCCCTTAATACTAAGCAATTTGATCCCCATGTCCTTGGCAATCTCGATGCCTAGTAGAAGTGCCTAATACTCTACCACATTGTTGGTTGCCTCAAACTCTAATCTGAAAGCAAAGTTAAAAACTTTACCCTCTGGTGAAACAATGACTATCCCAACCCTTTTTCCTGCTTTAAAATAAGCTCCATCAAAGTTCATCTTCCACAATTCATTAAGTTTTTCATTTTTAATTTCTTCTTGGATAAGCTCTAAGAAAGTGGAGTTGATCTGGTATGTCCCTAATCCACTTGAGTAGTTGACATACTCATTTGATGGTTTCCTTGGGATTTCTACATGATATCTTCATTCTTTCTCAGTATGTAGCTTAACCAATGAATCTTCTGATGCATGTACATTGGCGTACGTCCAATCCATTTGGATGGATCCCCCTAAAGTGGCACCAAATTTTCTAGATAATAGCATGCCCCATTTATCCGGCACATCTATGACGAGGATATCCACGGTAACATGGATGTCCGGATACTTGGCTAATCTTACGTGTTGTCTTTCAATCATACCTTCAACTTTGACGGGTCTAGAGTCCATGGCACATACATTTTGGTAAGGGTGAATGGTTATAAGGCCAAGTTGCTGCATGAATTTCTTAGTCATAATATTGGATCCTGAGCCTGAATCTAGCATTCAGTTGTGCAGGAGAAGATCACCTATCATCAATGACATGTAGAAGGGCGGGTGATCTTCTTTTCTTGGGTCCCTAGTATGCAAGATTACAGGGGGGTCTCCACAGACATTTTCTTGACTGGGTGGAAGTTGTTCTACTATATTGGAAAAAGTTACTTTTTTGGGAGCTATAGGTCTTTCAGGTGCAACTATCTTTGAGGTAGGGAGGGGATCATTATCAACTTGAGGCTCTAGCATTTTCAACAATTTCTCCTTTTAACCAGGGTTTTTACATAACTCAAGTACGAGAACCGAAACTTTGGAGTTTGCTAACCAACTACCTAAATCAAAAGTTAGAGCAACGGAATCTAACTTATCATTTATTTCTGGAGGAATGTCAGAAATTGTTACCTTTGAAGTAGTTTGGGTAGATGGTCTTTCCCTTGGTCTTCTTTGATATGTTATGCCTTTAAAATTCTGAACGTTGTTGCTATTTGAAGGCATTTCCCCGTAATACTCAGTTAAGTAATCAACCCTTTGATGAGATTGGTTGGCTTGATTCCAACTATCCTTATGGTCAACATAGATGTCTCCTACATTGTGAATGAATTCAGGCTCACTTGCAGAGGTACTGGGATCGCAACCCTTGGGATAACCATGTTCTTGAACATAGCACGCATAATGACAGCCAGATTACTCATGGAAATCTCTGCATGCCCTACAAAATGGTTTGTAAGGCTTAACCACATTAGTAGCCTCTAGCTAATGAAGAGGCCTTTGCTCATGGTTGGGATTCTTTAACTGCCATGTTTGCCTTGCAGGGAAGGGTCTAGGAGGTGGCAGAGGTTGAGTTCTTTCAACAGTTATGACCCTATTCTGAACCTCTTTAATCTGTGCTAAGTGTTTCCTCTCCATGTCTTGCATTTTCTCTGTCAGGTCCATGAGCTTCTTCTTGTAAGCTTCATGTGATGGCTCTTTCCCTTTAGGTTCAACAGTTTTAAGAGGAGTTGATGATCTAGAGTAACCCTGGATGTTTGACTCTCCTGAAAACTGCATGTTCTTATCAATTTTAATGGCCAAATTCTGAGCTTGAAGTAAAGTAGTCGACTCCTTGTCTCTAATCTGGTACTGGATCTTGCCACTTAATGCTTCAATGTAATAATCCAAAGTGGAAGCTGCAAGAGGAGCATAAGTGGCAAGGATGTAATTTGACAACTCAGTGAACCTATTATTGAACTCATCCATGGTTTCCGTTTCAGACTTCTTCATACCAGTCAAAGCTGCTACTAGATGCCTAGGTTCCTTCTTACTGCCAAACTTTCAAGGAAAGCAGTCTTGAAATCTGCTATGGTAGTGAAAGTGTTGTTTGGAAAATTATCATACCAATTCCTAGCTTTCCCATCCAGAGATAGAGCAAACAAGGTCATGTAAACATCTTCATGTTTATCAGCACCCCTGACATACGAACCATAGTGTCTGGAGAAATTTCTGATATGCTGTGTTATCCACTAATTTTGCACTTAGTTGGATTAGCTGAGGAGCCACCATTTGAAAAACATGATAAATGTTTGTGTTCCAGTGTATCAGTTGATCCGTCTTTATGTCTAGCCAATATTGGCTAGCCGGTTTTTCATTTGAATAATTTTGACCATGGCCCCGCAGGGTTTGTAATAAAATGTGCTAGTAGGGTAGTTTGAGTGGTTCGGTCTCCTAAGATGTAGAATCTCAACTAAGGTATTCCAGGGAGTTTTTTGCCCTTGACAATTATGCTTCGCCTATAGCCGGGTATAATTGACGAGGTTTTCTCCCGCTTCCTCCAAAGTTGGAATGCTCGATTTTGAATTTTGGGCCTTGGGGGGTTATTAGAGCCCAACTAAGTGTTTATAAACCTACTTGGCATTGTTAGAATAGAGCATGGTCTTGTTTTAAGTCAATAGGACCTTTAAAAATTTTCTGAAATTTTTTTACCAGATAGGTTAAAAAATTATTTTTTAATTATTTAATTATTTCCCTAAGTTTTTTGATTAATTTTTCCATAATTTAAATGGAAAAATCCCGTTTGTAATAAGTTAGTCATATGGACCCCGTTTTTAGTGATTGAAGGCTCTAACCTTAAGCCAAAAATCATTCTTGATCGGCTAGCTAGTCAGATCCAACTTTCAGATCATCAATCGAACACATAACATTCATTTTCTCAAAAAAGTAATTTTTGGGGAAAAAATGATTATTTATTAAACAATGATTATTTTGGAGAAAATTAAAACTCTCCAAATTAATCCAAATTCAGAGAAATAAAAGGCTCAATGACATCTCAATGGGCATTTATGATGATTGGAGTTATCATAACTCAGCTTCAGTCAGCATTCAGTGAATAATAAAGTTATATTTAGTTAACGGATTTGTCATCTCCAGCTAAACTCCCAAATTGGATGAAATGGAGAGCACTCATTGGTTTAATGATTTGATCGAGGTAAAGACTGAAGATCACAGCAGCAGTGGCCTCTCCAGACTTAGCAATGGCTCCTCCATACCTAGGTGGAGGCCTCCCCTCACTCCTAGCTCTTCATTTTTAGGTTTGGGCTCTCAGTTATGTGCCGAGGCAGTCAGGTTATGTGATTTGGTTTTAGGGTTTTAGATTGATCTCATTGTATAAATAGAGGCTCCTTTAGCTCTATTCGGATGGAGAATTTGTGCAAGTACACTCTGGAAAAATTTGTAATATCTTTTGAATTTGAATAAAGCAAGAAGACTTTGGAGGTCCATGTGGGAGTTATTTGTGTGTCATGCTTCATATTGTTCAAGGTGATACCATTCTTAGCTCATTTCTTTTGATTCTTAGGTATATGATCTTGTAATTAGAAGCCTAACAATCTAGCACAATATTATCTGATCTATGTTTTTCTCTTAATTTTTGTGGCTTTCAGGTATTCTCCCAAACACAAGAGCTCTTGTTTGGTTTATGCATTCATTCTATTGTTGCCCAAGGGAGTCTTCTACTTTAAGAAATCGAGAAACGAAGGGCTTGCTTGCCTCATCCATCAAACCACAAACTTCAAAAAATTCTCCTGGTTACGGTGGTTACTACAAAATGGATCTACATTTTTACAGGTTTTATCCTATCGATTTGCTTTCCAAGTAATGCAAGTAATTCTCAATTTATTCACATTTCTAGATCTTGCATTATGATTGGCTAAGTAGATCAAAGATTCATACTTGGATCTATTTGTTGGGTTTAGATCTACTATCTTTCAAATATTTAACTTTTATTAGATCTAAGATCCTAGTCTCATTTCAAGTTTGTAAATCCATCTTTCTTTTTGCTTTGGAAAACGTGCACGATTTTTCTCGAAAAACATGCAAATTTTCCACTTTTAGGCTTGCTGGTTTTTTTTGTGTTTTTACTTTTTTTTTTTAATTCTGGAAATTCATAAAATCAGAAATTTTTTCGAAATTTTTCCAAAAAGTTAAATTTTCAAGTTTTTTTGTACTTTTTCTCGAAAAGCGTGCCATTTCAAGCTTGCTGCTTTTTGGCTAATTTTTGACATTTTTCTGCTCTTTTTTAATTCTGGAAATTATTCTAAAAATCAGAAAATTTTTCGATTTTTTTAATAAATTTTTTACTTTTTCTCGAAAAACGTGCAATTTTGTACTTGCTGTTTTTTACTGATTTTCTGCAATTTTCTGCTATTTTCCAGATTCTTGAAATTAGCCAAAATGTTAAAAAATCTTTAATTTTAAATTCGCAAAAAGTCTCAAGTCGTTTCGTAAAAAATCGTACATTTTACATAAAAATTGGTGAGCTTGCTTGCTCCTTTCCAAGTTTTGATTCTGGGTCTCATTACATTGTTTTGGTCTTTTGTTTCGTCTCACAAGGCACTTGTCTTCTCATCCACTTAATCTTTTTGAATCACAAGTTAAATTTGGTTTCCTAACACTCTTACTAGTCCTTGTTTAGAGCTCTTATCCACAAGTGAACTAAAAGCAAAACCAAGCAAGAGAGAGCAAGCAAAACTAGATCCAAAGACAAGGATCCAAAACCAAAAAGAAGTCTTTCTCCTTTGTACAAACTCATAAGAGTTTTTCATTTTTACTTAAGTTAGTTCTCAAAAGTCCTTACAAGGATTAAATTCCCAAGGCATTTGTACTTCATTAATAAAACAAGGCGAAGTGGGATAAGGCCTCCCATACTTGGTTTTTCTTCCCCATTTGGGGAAGAGTGTCTTTGTTCTTAGCTTAGATTTATTTCAAGTACTTAGAGTAGTTTCATTTTTGCAAAGTAGATACTAATTGTTAGTTTAGTCATCTCATCTTTTGTTTATTTGAGCTACGTCATCTTTAGGTTCTTATTTCAAGCTGCTTGTCTTTTAACAAAGAACTAAAGTTTCTTGAACTTGCCACAACACAAGTCAAGAGCACTCTCTGTCGGAGAGCATTCCCACTGCATCATCCTTGCATCAAGCATATAGTTTAGTTAAAGTCTCTTGAACTTCCGTCATAAGATGAAGTCAAGAGCGCTCTCTGTCGAAGAGTTGAACTGTGTGCTCATAATAATAAAATCTTTCCAACTCACATTTCCCCATTTAAAATTTACCTCGTTGCTATCCCTCACTTAGTATGCTCTGCCGACCTTGAAAAGTTGTACTCGTACGTGGAACGGTGATCGGACTTGTTAATCTTGCAAGTGATAACATAATAAAACTTTCACCCCATAACCAACGCACCGACGTTGTCTCGATAAATACTCAGGTAGTGGGCAAATTCCAAGTGTGGGCGCCGGGCAACCCAATCTAGACACTCGCTGGTTAAATTCTCTGAGCACCTAGCTTGTGATTCCAGACAGGTCCGTCATGTCTTCGAACGGAGCCACTGAAAGTATTTCCGGTTAGCTTTCCTAAACACCTTAAGCAAGATCATCTTTAAAATCCTTAAAATTTACCAAGAGCACTCGCACAATCTAACATTCACTGGTTTAATTTCTAGACGTGTGTTTAATTTTCTGGCGCATTTTAGCTTCATTGACTCCATAAGGCACTGGTCCTTGTTTTAATTTGCATAATTATATTATTTGATCAATTGCCAATGGTTTATTATAATAGCTACCACTGAATGCTTAATTAAAGTCTAGAATTTAAACTTATCTTTTAATCACTTGTTGCAACGTGGATTGCTCTTTGATTTTGTGTCACATTTATAACAAGTATAACACCTTCAAATCATAATAACTCCTAAACAACACCCATCCGCATTCGCAACCTTTAAGAACACTTTAACAACTTAAGAGCCATAGAAACTCTTTTGTAGGGACTACCCCCCTTGGCTTCGTTAGGAGTTAGCCTAAACGGAGGAGCTAAGAGTAGGTGACAGTACCTAACTTTGTGCTTGCCCCCAAGGTCACACCTCTCCCACTTTCTCAAGTGAGGAGACAACTTTCATTAGATTTCTACAGCTGGTGTGCAATCGGCGGACAACATGCTGCTCAGCAGAGGTGGAGGCATCAGTGCTATTAAAAGTCATAAGTTTGTCGATAACCTTTTCGGGAATGTCATGAGGCTGACTTGGTATCTGAGTAAAATTGAGTTGAGTAAAAAACTCACCCATTGTGTCAAGGAAACAGTTATTGTTTTGAAAATTTTCTAAGTTTTCTTGAAATAAAAAGTGGATATCTGAAACAGACTCAAATCCAAGTTCTACAAGGATCCTACGAGAAGCTAGTTTGTTTAGTCTCCTCCTATAGACTTTTTCAGGGTCAGGGATGAAATTGAGCAAACCTTCAGAGTTTCTTCTAGTCGAATACCTTGAGGTGTTAACTGACAGTGGAGTCGCCAGGTGGATTCAAGTCTAATTCCAGAGAATGATTGAACTAAAAATCTACCAAAAAGGGGAAAAAGGTAAAAAACTAAAAAGAAACAAAGGTCATCCAAGAACAAAAAGATTTGTCCTCGGCAATGGTGCCAAAAGATGTTGTTCGCCGATCGCACACCAACAGTAGAAATCTTCCGAAAGTTGTCTCCTCACTTAAGAAAGTGGGAGAGGTGTGACCTTGGGGGCAAGCACAGAGCCAGGTACTGTCACCTACTCCTAGCTCCTCCATTTAGGCTAACTCCTAATGAAGCCAAGGGGGGTAGTCCCTAACAAAGAGTTTTCTATGGCTCAGTGTTTAAGTTAAGTTTTTGACATTATGATGCAGATGGGTGTTGTTTAGGAGTTATTGTGATGAAAGATGATTAAAAATTATGAATTTTGAACACAAGACAAAAACAATCTATGTTGTTGTACTGGATTAAAAGATGAACAGTATATCAAGACTTGTGAGATAAAGATGCATTCACAGATAAAGATTTTATAAGCTAAAGACAAATGATCTAGATGTAACAATCACACATAAATTAACAGACCAATGCCTTCTGGAGTCAAAGCTCTGTAATGATTAAAGAGATAAAACCAAGTCCTGAAATAAAGCTAGTGGAGTTGTGCGAGTGCTCTTGGTATATTTTAAATGTTTTTTTTAAATGGTCTTGTTTAGGGCTTCAACGAAAGGTATCAAAGATCAGCCGGGAAAATCTTCCAAGTTAATCCGTTAGAGACATGATGGCCCGCCCAGTATCTCAGGTTGGTATCGCGAAGATTGACCAGCTAGCTACGACTCTAGACAGCGGGGAGTTCCGGTGCCTTTACTAGGAATGACTTAGGAAACTTTCTACAACACCGATGCGTTGGTTACGGGGTAAAATTTTATTATGATGAGTCTTGTAAGATTAACAATCCAATGTCGTTTCTGGGTACTCCGATTTTTAGGTCGGTTAGAGCATACTCTGGCAAGGACACAACGAGATTAATTAATTAGCGGGGAAATGTGAGTTGCAAAATTTTATTAAGTAAATTGATTAAAACCCTCCGATGGAGAGCGCTCTTGACTTTGTCTTATGACAAAAGTTCAAGAGTCTTAGCTAAACTATATGTTTGATGCAAGGATATGCAGTGGGAATGCTCTCCGATAGAGAGTGCTCTTGACTTGGATTACGGCAAGTTCAAGAGACTTTAGAGATTAATTAATTAACTTACAAAAATGTAAAAAAAAAGACTAATCTACCCAAGAATCTTTTTCAGGTTTTTAGGCCCTAATCGAGAGAGCATGGGGGTAAGTAAAAAACGAAATAAAAGACAACTCTCCGATAGAGAGCACTCTTGATCCACAAAGTGAGATTCAAGAGATTTCTACTTTAAACAGTTGATTTACTTAATGAAAGATGAAACATTTAAAAGATGAAGTAATTAACTTAGTAATAAAACAAAATGGGCTAATCTAGCAATTAGTATTTTAAGAAAGATAATGAGATTATTCTAAGCAAAAGCACATCTAATCCGAGCACATAAAAATAAGAACACCACAAACCTCCCAAAATGGAGGAGGTTGAGAGTGGGGGCTTCAAAACCCCACTCAAACAAAAAGAGAAACTTTATTGATATTTGCAATTTGCCTTGGGAATTCAACCCTTGAAAGAACTTTTGAAATAAAGCTAGAAGACTAGCATGAAACTTTATTAATGGATTTTATGTAAAAAGGAGAGTGATTTATCTTTTTGTTGAGAACCTTTTTTTCAAACCTGCAAAGAGGGAAAAAAGAAAAAGATAGAAAATAGCAAAAAGAGGACAAAAGAGGGTTGAAACAAAAGAGAAAAGAGGGAGAAAATGGGGGAACAAAAAACAGGAAATTGAGTGCCAAAGATGGGAAGAATAGGGCAGTAGACTAAACAATCAATGAGCTGCAAAAATGGTAAAAAAGGGACAGCGATAAGAGAGAAAAGTGGTTGCAATAAAAATGAAAAAGAGGGCAGCGAAGAAAACCAAGAAGAAAAACACACTATAAGGCGGAAGGAGGCCAAATCCAACTTAGAAGAAGGGGGAAAAATCAATCAATAATAAACAAAAGGTGGGATCAACCTTCGAACAAGGTGACCACTAGAAGCACTAGTCCCGAAACCGTCCAGACTAGCTGGATGTACACAAGGATGCTAGTGGGGAAAGAGAAGTAGCCACAAAAGTATGTGGCACTTGGGATCAAATCCCAAGCTACTTTCTCAGGTCAAAACGAACATGAGACACAAGGAAATATTGAGAAAGGAGAAACTTAGATTAGTCTTGATAAAATTAACTAGAAAGATTTCTTTTACTTGATGGATGAGGCAAAGAAATTGTGCTTCTCGATTTTCCTGAAAGAGAATGTCTTCTTGTGGAACCTGCAGAATGAATGTTAATCATAAAAAAGCCCCTGTATATCGGACGATACCTGAAAGCACACAATCTTCAAGAGAAAAGCATAGGTTATATGCTAAGTCACATGACACGAGGACACGGGACACGGAGGACACGAAAATACGAGTATTCGACATGGGACATGACGACCCCGGAAACAGGACACGAAGGACAGGTTTCATATATATATATAACATTTTAAATATATATATATATATATATATATTAAAAACTTAAATATATATATTAATTTTTAAATATACCACATTTTTAAAAAACTAGAAGTCTATACATCAATCTGAAATTTGAATCATAATATCATTGAAGTTGAACATTCAATTTAAATTTGACAATCAATCATGAATCGATAATAAAATTATAATTTAATAATTTATCAATAAACATTGAGTCATGAACTTTGAGTCTGATATTTCTCATTAAACCATCAAAACCAAAATGTATTACATAGATGATAGATATCGAGAGAATGCAACTGTCAAATACAAAATAGAGATACTACTACAGTCTAGTATCTACAGTACTACTAGATCTAAGATCTTAGATAGTAGATACTAGATACAAAAAGAAAATAGTAAAATACTAAATAGCCACAAGGAAGATTCTCATAGCTCATCAGTGGTACTAGCCATGGACAACTGTCAATAGTCCTCCTGCTCCTCCATGTCAAATTCAACACCACTGTCGCTGCTCTCTCCTCTATCCTCCTCCTCGTCCTCCTCTATACCCAATGGCAATCCAAGATCTGATGTTATGTCTGCTGGTGTGGAGGATGACCCCTCATTAGGCTCATCATCAAAAGTCACTGGCTCTAGCACTGGGTCAGTAAGATCCATGTTGGCTAATGCCAACTCTATATTGTTGTCCAAACCCATATCATCAGGAAATACATCCCACATCTTTGTCCGACCCTTCAACCACTCTTTCCTCTTCCTGTAAATAAGACGAAGATTGGTGTGCACATACACCATTGCCTCTGCCCTGGACTGCTCAAGCTTGCTCTTTTTCAAGCTATACAAATTTCTATATGTGCTCCAATTCCTCTCGCAACAAGAGGATGAAGTAACCTGGGAGAGGATCCTCATGGCTAACTGTTGTAGAATAGGGCATCCTGCCCCATGAGATGTCCACCAACCATGGGCCTTCTTGACCCCCATGTCTCCAAGCATATCATACCCTCCAAATCTCCCCATGCCAGTGGAGAACTCTATGAAGCCCTCCTCCACCTCTTGAAGGGATGCTCTATCCTGAAATATCCTTCTAAAAGCTAACTTCCTCCCATTTGATATCTCTAAATCCATGTGAGGAGCAAATCTACGTGAGGGCCAACCACTGAGCCATTCCTGACTGTAGAACTTGGGATTCAATGAATGAGCCAAACAATGCAAAGGTGTGCAATTCTTATCCCACCTGGAAAGAAGAATGTCCTGTATGGTGGTCCATAAGCTCTCTAATGATGTCCCATACTCGGAGAAATCATTCTCCATAATAATGGTCTTCACAGACTCAATCATGGAATCCCACCCCTCATAAACATCTCCTAAGATGGGTTGGTCTGTGTCTGCAAACCGCAACAAGGAAATGATAGGCTCCATGATCTTAATGACAAGATTTACCTTCTCCCACCAAACATCATCTAACACTGTTTCCTTTACTTTTTTTGAAGCAAGTTGATCCGTCTTTCTCCAAAAAGACCAAAGATCTGAAATAACCATGGCCCCAAGAGCAGCCTTGACCTCCCTCAACCTCTTAAGCATGATGAATGAGGAAGCAAAACGAGTATCTGCAACCTTCAATAATGATAAATGTGTGTACTCTTTATATATTGTGAGGGCATTGGTATGGTTTTGTACAAAAATGCGGATATAACGTGCATCCTCAATAACATTGCCAATCCATGTCACCTCTGCAGCAATAGATTTAATTGCTAAATTCAAGGAATGAACAATGCACGGTGTCCAAAATATTTGTGGATACTTAGTTTCCACAATCATGCCAGCAGCTTTACAAACAGGTGCATTATCAGTGATGATTTGCACACAACTATCAACACCTACTTCTTCAATAACTTTAATGAACAGCTCACCCATATATTGTGCATCCTTGTATTTTCCGAGAGCATCCACCGCTTTCAAGAAGACCGGTCCATTATGGGAAGATACCATGAAATTAATGAGTGGGTGGCATGCTGTATCTGTCCATCCATCAGAAACAATACTAACACCGGATGAAATCCATGATTTTTTTACAGGTAGTAGGATTTTGTCCACCTCCTTCTTTGCCTTAACCAACAATGTGGTTCTAAGCTTCTCTGAGCTTGGAGGCACATACCCTCTTGGAGCCTGTTCAACTAAAGCTCGACACATCTCAATGAACAAAGGTGACCGTGCAACATTGAATGATATGAAGTTGAGATAGAAATGAAATGCAACAGTAAGATCTACTTCATCTCGAGTCTCTTTCTGATAAATTTTGTCCATTGGACCATAATTTTGAGCTGCCCTTTTTTTTGTTGGCTGAATTTCATCCCCACTTCCAAACTTGTTAGATGTATTCCTCAGGAATGGAAGAGGATCATCATTTTTTGACATTTGTTTGCTTGTTGCTGCCACATTCCTCAACCCAACTACATCCTCCTTTTCCAACTGCTTTCTTTGCCTAGCAGTGATGCTTCTGCATGGTCCAAGTCCACAAGGAAGGGCCAACAAATGGCCCTTAACTCTGAAATAAGTGCTCTTAAACTCACCCTTGCAGAAATTACAAGACCAATGGACATTTCCTCCCCCAACCCTCCTTGATCTAGGCCCATCTTTCTTTGTTACATACTTCCATAGGGGGTATTTTTTTTCCTGTGCTTGTTGTTTTGCTACAACAGCAAGGTTTTGTGAGGGCTCTGAGGGCCTAGCAGCTCCCAAAACTTCACTTGAAACATTTGGAGCACTGCCACCAGCAGAGGAACCAAGAGGTACGTTTATGCTCTTTCTTTGAGTTCGACCTCTTCCTGCTGCCTTTGAAGGTTGAGCCATTCTGAAACAGAGAAATGAGAATGAGAAAATCAAAGATTCAAAACTTAATTTACAAATTTTTAATTTTTTTGGCTTTACAAATTTAAAAATTAATACTGTATTTCAAAAATTAAAATTAATACTGGTTGTTGAGCCTAGACCGGCCAACCTTCTCGGGTGAATGGAGATGTGACTGTCTTTCTTAACTGGTGCTGTTTCCCTTTCCGGCTGCTATGATAATGCACGCAGCACTTCTATCTGTAAAAAATTAAAATTAAAAAATTAAAAATACTAAAAATAAAATACAACAAGTTACAAAAATTATTGATCTCTGTTTGTATAAAATGTGAGCTGTAAACCGCCTTGGATATTCACATCATTGACTCATTAGAACAGATCTAATTCTTACAGGCTACAACAACTACAAGTTACCAATTACCATGTTTCTAGCAATTCGTGGGAGTGGTTATGGTGTTCCTGTGTGCATTTGGAAATCAGATTCTTCACTTCTCTTGAAGTCTGAGTTTCATTTCTTGTTAGGACATACTTCATACTCAATCTTGGGTGCAGAGACTCATACAAATAGTGACCACAACAACAGTCAACTTCAGATCTGAAAACACTGTTAGAAATGCCAGTTTATGCTTGAATGTGTTACAGAACTCAGGGCTGGACGTTTTATTGTTTTTCTGAGTGTACATAATTTTGGGCAGCGAGTTTATATGTCTGGGCGTTTCCTTCAATGAGAACACATTCATTATAAATTATAATTTATTTGTATGCTGAATCGCTGATGGGAATGGCAAACTTTCAGATCTGGAACTTCTCGATATGGAAAACTATGGTATGCTATGCTATGATTTGGAGGGTATCATGTATGATATGAACCAAATGGAAAACTATGAACCAAAACCCACTCCATAAATACTCATATATGAGTCATATTCAAAGCTACTGCAGCAAGAAGTGGTCAATATGATTGAAATTTGAGTACCTGCGAAGGCCCAATGAAGCCGTGTAACTGTGGTCTGTGGATTCTCTTATAGCTTGGGCTAGCTCGGGCTCCTGTAGCTCTTGTTGTGTGCCTAGCTTCAACGAGCAGTGGGCTGCCCTTCCTCCACGATGAGCTTCCCGATAGCTAGATGACCATGGCTCAACACTGTCAACAACAATATAACATGCTTTACAGTTTACACTCCACGATACAAATCCTTGAAACCCTCCTCCACGATACGGTATACCTCTTCCTCCTGCATGATAGTCTTTCACACCCCCGGTGACAAACCACAAACCTTGAAACCACAGAAAATGTTTAAAAAACGTACCTTTTATATGCCCGAAATTCATTTTTTATAGGACACATGTCCAAAAATCGGGACACGCTCAGGGCACGTGTCCGACACGTGCCAGATCGTGTCCCGATTTTTGGACACGTAAATTTTCGTGTCCGCCACGTATTAGGGCCGTTTTCGTGTCCGACACGCAAAATACGGGACACAGAGGACACGTGCCAGAGCGTGTCCCGATTTTTGGACACGTAAATTTTCGTGTCCGCCACGTATTAGGGCCGTTTTCGTGTCCGACACGCAAAATACGGGACACAGAGGCATTTAGGACATGTCCTGTGACTTAGGTTATATGAAATAGTGCTAGATTGTTAGCCTTCAAAATTTACACAATCAAATGCTTAAGAATCCATAAAGAAAGGAACAAAGAAAGGTATCACCTCACACGGTGAATCATGACCAACATAGAGCTTCCGCTTTGACCTCCAAAGTCATCAACTTTATTAAATATTAAGCAAAATATTACAATAGAAATTCTCCAGAGTTTCTATGCCAAAAATCCGATTCTCATAGAGCTAAAAGAGCCTCTATTTATACAATGAGAGAGTGCTAAAACCCTAAAACCACACCATGCAAGGAGGGCGCAAACCTAGCCATCTAGCCATGTGAGAGAGCACAAACCAAAAATAAAGAAGATATGAGTGAGGGGAGGCCTCCACCTAGGCAAGGCGTCCCCACTCCAACCCTAACCACTCCATCTCCAACCCATACGAGCTCTCCATAACCAAAAGAGTGAGGTTCCAATGCTCTAGCGTGAGGGATGAGGAAGAGCCACATGAGAGGTTAGGAAGGTAGGCGTGAGGTCTTGGAGGAGCCTGGAGTTAGGTATGGAGGAGCCAATACCTAGAAACACGGAACACATGTCACTCTTCAACCTCGAACATAACACCAAGCCAATAAACAAGCTCCACCTCACCCAGACGTGGTCATCACTAAAGGAGGCGAATTGGCCATGTGGATGAGAACTCAATGCTCTTCGATTGCAAACTGAAGAGGACTGGTGCCAACCTCAATCATCATTAATGCCCGATGCCATGTCATTCTGCATTTCATTTCGTTCAATTCAGATTAATTTGGAGAGATTTGGATTTTCTCCAAAATAATCATTTTTATTATTTAATCAATAATTTCCCTGAAATTGACTTTTTTGAGAAATTATGAGTTATGTAGCTGAATGATGATCTGAAACTTGGAGATAGCTGCCTGGCTGATCAAGAATGATTTTTGGCTTAGGGTTAGAGCCTTCAATCACTGAATTCGGACCCCAGATGGCTGACTTATTACAATTTGAATTTTTCCATTTACTTTATGGAAAAATTTAATTAAAAACTTAGGAAAATTTAAAAAAATAAAAAATAATTAAAATCCTAAATCCAACGCATCCGATAAATTTTTTTCAAAATTTTTTCTGGGGGTCCTGGTGACTTAGGACATGACCATGCTCTATTCTACTAGTGTCTAGTAGGTTCATACACTTCAATTGGGCTCTAATAACCCCCCAAGGCCCAAAATTCAAAATCGGGCATTCCAGCTTTGGAGGAAGCGGGAGAAAGCCTCGTCGATTATACTCGGCTATAAGCAAAGGATAATTGACAAGGGCAAAAAACTCCCTAGAATACCTTAGTTGAAATTCTACGTCTTAGGGGACTGAACCACTCAAACCCCTACTAGCACACTTTATTACAAACCCCGCAGGGCCATGGTCATAATTATTCAAAACAAAAACTGACTAGCCAAAATTGGCTAGGCACAAAGTGTAGATCATCCGATGCACCAGAACACAAACATGTATCATGTTTGTCAAATGGCGGCTCCTCAGCTGATCCAACTATGGTACAAATAAGTTGGTAACAACCATATTCTATTTTTCAGATACAATACATTTTTCAGCCAGATCTCTTACATATGAGATGCTGAGATGAGCAGTTTTGACGGATCATTATTTTGATAGTGGACTATTATACTTTCCCATGTCAGGACTGAGTCTCAAGACCCTTAGATTCAAGGACTGATGTAGCCATTTAGTTATTTGCAGAGCAGTTAGTGATGCCCAGATTGGTGTTAGTGTTTTCTCATTGGACAGATGATGGTTCAGATGGATTATTTGCATGGTTATGACTCAACATTTATTATATTCTGTTATGGTTATCATTGCTCTTATACTCATGTTTGTGACATATACTAGCATTTAATGTCATGATTTAGCGGTCATAAATATATGGACCTGAATGTAATTGTATTATGTATTGATGTCCGTACTTAGACTTGGAAGTTCTTGATCTATACTCATTGGTTTTACCCTCCCTACGGAGAGTAGAGGTAGTCATTCCCACCATACTCTGGCTTGCTAGTGTTGGCTTCATTGTTCATTGTCTCCACCCATCCATTTCCTTCCAGTTTTGTTTTTTACCGAATTAATACTTGAATTGTGGCATGGAGGACCTTTCCCCGCTAGAACCTTTGTTGGACAAACCTCCCTGTTTATATTGTGTCTCGACTCTGAGTTGGTGACAGAACTTGCCTTTAGTGAGTTGGATTGTATGCCTAAATCATTCTGGTCGGTTGTCCAGATGTTTGGCACTGTGCAGAACTCCCCCTAGTCACTTGAGATGTTGTTGGATAAAACTGAAAGCTCATGTACTACTTGTATTGGAAATATTTATATATGCGCCCATGGAAATTGTAAACTCTAGAATGTGTTTCTTAACATATGTGAGTAAAGGGCAAGAGCAATGAAATGCTAAAATACCTCGCGAAGGTACAAGAAAAGGTCCCAAAAGAAATGGTTAAAAATATGTTATATCCGAATATTGCTGACCTTATAAATTTGAATATGTCCTTGATGAAAGCTGCAATTAGTTGTGCTTTTAAGTGCTGGTGAAGTCCCAAAGGGTCATATAGGCCAAAAAGGCCATGGAAATAAAATTGATGATCCTAATGAACCTGGATCAAACTTGATGTAGACATGATGCCTAAGTTGAATAAGCACTCTCTGAACAACTCAACCATTTGTGAGGCACTGCCATTCCTTGTGTTGTTGTTTGTCCGGCATATGGTTATAGTGACTATTCCCTTTCCATTTCTGATGTGTCATAGTGTTGACTTAGTAGTCATCCTTTGTCCTAACCCTGTAAATTTTAGCCTTCACCCTTCACTAGCAAATTGACTACAACTATGAAGTGAGTATAGTCTTGAAAGTCTGGTCTGAGTAATAATAAATAAAACCCTATATATGTATTTGGTTGATGTACCGCTAGTGAGGTGACTGCTACTTGTTATGATTGTTACTTAAATGATTTGTAGAGCATGTCTTAGCCTTGTAACACTTGCACTAGATGGATGACAGTCTGAGTTATATTATTGGTATCTGGTCATTTACAGGTGATTATATTGTCTACTGGATATTGTTGATGATCAGGCAGAGACCTAGAAAGGGTATGAGTATACACCCTAGATGGATTTGGACTCTTTGAGTCTAGTGAGATAGCTTATTTTCAGTTCCAGGCACTTGCAGAGATGGTCAGGCTTATTTTACCCTTCTGATGCAGTTTTGCTTTAAAGGATGATGTGTCTGAGCAGGGAGATGTTTTTATTGGATTTCCTAGGGCGCTGTATGGGACATAGGGGGTGAAACCACTTGATTGTACCATAGTACCCCCATCCCAGAGAGCTTGGTGGGCTCAGTTGGACAACGCAGGCACCCTAGGAGGCTGTTTTGGCAGGTTCACATTTCCCGAGGCAAATTAAAAAATGATTAAATGGCTATTGAAGAAATTGATTTGGGCTACTGAGGCAAGAAAATGACATGGGATGAGTCATGATGATGAGAGTGATGTCCTCCACACCTTCTCCAGCATTTGCAACACTGGATTGGGCCCACACCTATTTTTTGGGCATTTTTATATTATTTTCTGGAGCTTTAGGGAGGCTCACGTTTTCCTCAAGGAGGCACAAAGTTAAAAAATTAAAATATTATATTATTTTATTGTGCCATGGAGACATGCAGAGGGAGTTAGTTAACACTCCATGGACCCACCATGTGCTTCATTTATTTCTTGTTCAGTGGGGTACCCTCTTTATGGGTGATCTAGTCCACTTTGGTACTTTATGGTTATATTGATCCATGTATTGTATGTTGAGCTCATATCAACCATTGATTAGAACATTTATATATTTTAATCTTACCCACTCGTTTTGAAAGTGGTTAGGATTTTGGTTCTCTCGTTCCTATTTAAAGGAGAGAACTTCTCATTTGTAAGGGGTCTTTGGCTCTTGGATATGATTAATAGAAAAACTTTTTTGTAGATATTTCTTGGATCTCCTTTGCATCTGGTGTTCTTAGATGGCGATTGGAAAGTCTTTTGCTTCTTAGCATTCAGGAAATTTGTGTGAGATCTATATTTTTTCGGGATCATTGTCTTGTCTATAGGAGCGTGACTTCATCTTGGGAGTTTTTGCAGGGGATCCTCAACTCGCTTGGATTGGCTTCGTCTTATATCAGGGGGTTTTCATTAGCTTCATTGTGATCTATGATTACATCTTGTTACTTTTCTATAGGTCTTGCTTTTCTTTTGTGATACGACAAATCTGATATTGTTGACGTTTGCTTGCGCAGGAGAGAGGGTGCAGTGGTCACTTGGAGCAGAAAGTTGGGCTTAGAACTCACTCAGGTCTTCTCAAATTGATCGGGATAGCAGGGATCATCATCATCAAGGCATATACAAGGATTTCCAGGTAAGATCTACAGGTTAGTCTCTTTCTTCCAGATCTCAATCCATTGTACCTGCTTTTCCTCATTTTACTGAAAATTCCATAATAATAAAAAACCAAAAATACTAAAAAACTGCTCGATCTCTGGAAAAACCATTGCTGGGTTTTGTAGATCGAGTCTTCCCCTCCCCAATTCATCCTCAACGCTGATCTGAAAGTGGCTGGTTTGCCCTATATCTGGAAAACTGTTTGCTCAAACCCCAACGCTCCTCATGAAATTCTGACTTTTTTCGGGATTTGATTTTTCTGGAAAAATTCCTTCTTGGGTTTGTAGATCGAGTCCTCCTCTCTCCAAATCACCTTCAACGCTGAGCTAGATGCTGACGGGTGGCCCTAGATCTGATAAATTGTCTTCCAGGACCGTAGTGCTCCTCATCATTTTTTTGACTTTTTCCTATATCTGATTTTTCCGGCATTTTTCCAACTTGGGTTTGTAGATCAGGTCATCCTCATTCCATTTCTCCTCCAATGCTGAGTTGGTGGTCTCCAAATTTTCCTAGATCTGAGGATCTACCCTTTCCAAACCCTAGCGCTACCCACCTTGCTGTTGGTTCCTCCCATAAACTGACTTTGCCGGCCAAATACCTTTCTGGGTCTGTAGATCAAGGTATTTTCTAGGTGGGTTTCCTCCAACGCTGGGCAGATAGTGACTCCATTTCCCTAGATCTGACAGGCACTAATCTCCAACCCTAGCGCTACCCCCTCTTTGGTCTTCTTTCCTTGTTAACTGACCTTTCCCTGGTGACTCAGGTACTTTGAATTTGCCATATCTTTCATTGAGTCTATCCATTGGTACTAGATAGCCCCAATCCTGTCTTTGATCTCCCTGCATTGGTCACGTTTCCCAAGGCAGAGGATATCCTCACTTGTTGCTAGTACCTCAACCCCAGATCTAGTTTTTACCTTATAGGTCATCTGAGTCCCACTTTGGATCGAACCTCATACTTCCCAAGCCCTGATCCAAAGCCTTGGCTCACCTCGTGACATCATCCATAGATCTAGGGTTTCCATTACCTTACACCTTACGTACCTCAAAGTCCTTTTGATCTGATCCGGTGTCTAGGTTTGATCTCTCTTGTCGGGAGTAGATCTGGGTCTCCCCCTTTGTTGTCTTGCGCTAAGACACATAAAGTGAAGGATGCCTTGATTGGCGTGACAACCATCCATTTGGGAGTCTAGGCAGTCTTGGTTCCACCTCCTTAGTTGCTTATCCCTTTACCATCCATGCTGGATCCACCTCACATAGGCAACTACAAGGTTGGTGATGACAGAGACCTATATCAAAATCATCCTTGCATCATGTTGATCATGTTGGTATACATCCATAACATCCCTTTTTGTGTGGACCCAAAAATATAGCAATTGGTGGTACCTCTCAAAAGACTCTTCTTTAGCCATGGGTCATTTTGAGATAAGTTAGTGTTAATACTTTATAAATGATAATTGTTCCCATGGTCCACACTCGCCTTTATAAACCCCTAGATAACCAAAACATGGACCCACCCAAGTCACCTAAGGATATGAAATATATGGTCGCAAACTTGTAGAATCCAGTAGAAAGAATCAACACTGTGATGGTTTGCAAGGGTTAAATATTAGATCAATTATTTAAATACATGGATCGAAATTCTAAAAAAGAGGATCTAACCCTAGAATCATTTGACAATGAAGTACATGGCTCTTACACTCTCTTTCTAGATAACCGACCTCCACCCTTTTAGGATAACAATTCATGGCATCACTTTCTAAAGGTAGACATGCACAAATTTGATGGCTTGGATCCACTGGGCTGGGTTACCCAAATGGAATACTATTCAGCTCTCCATGGCATCACTGATGATCTCCAAAAATTAAAAGTGGGAGTCTTATATTTAGAGTCGAACCATTGGAAATGGTGGCAATGGTACCAAAATTATTAATGTAGCTACATCCCTTGGACCCCATTTGTGAAGATCCCTCACGACCGTTTTAAACATGACACTTACTATGTGGATTGCCGAAATTATACTAGAGCGTCACAGTTATGGACTATATTACATCCTTTGAGCAATTGGAAATCCACATTGGTGGCCTCTCTCATTCCCTTTTTAAAGAATGTTTCATTAATGGCCTCAAAGAGGCAATTCGAGCACATGTCATAATGAAATGCCCCAAAACATGGGTAGAAGCTTGTGATAGAGCTAGAGAATCAGTGATAGTGATCAACGCCCAAAGCAAAAGACCTTCATTTTCTACTTGCACTATGCCCCCACTCCTAGTACCTCAAACTCGTTGCTATTAAGAATCCAATCGTTGTCTCCAATGACGATGGTCAAACATTAACACATTGGACTTTGTTATAACTATGATGAATGGTATTTCAAAGGGAATTAAATGAAAAGAACAAAAGTTATTCCAAATAGATTTATCCCCACAAGATCACCCATAAGACATAGTAATTGAAAGCACTCAACTAGAAGTGGAGGATACTGCTCCACCAATGGAAGATGACACTACTTTGTAATCTCCTCGTAAGGAACCCCAAAATTCACTTCATACCTTATCTGGTTTCTCAACACCCCAAACATTGAACTTTATCGACTACGTCAAGAACCACAAGGTAATTGTATTAACTGACAATGGTAGTACCCTCAATTTTATTCATAGAAGAGTAGCAGAAGAAACCCATTTCCATGTTCACTATACACCAAACTTTCAAATTATGATAGAAAATGGTGGTACGATGAAATGTGGAAGTTGATGTCAAAATGTGAAACTCCAAATGGTTGACTACCATCTCAAAACAAACATGCTCACTATTGAAATGGGTGGTTGTGATGGAGTTTTAGGGGTAGAATGGCTACAAAATTTGGGACCTATCACCATGGATTTCTAGGACCTATACATCATCTTTACTAAGGAAGGACACAAATATAATCTCAAGGGGATCACATCAAATTCTCCTAAAAATATCACCTCCCACTATATGGAGAAGTTATTGAAGAAAAGCCACTCAAGTGTTATTGCACAATTCAATGCCATACAAGTAGTGGACACACCCCAAAATGACATTCACCCTGACTTGAAGCTAGTTAAATCTAAACATCAACAAGTTTTTAAACAACCAAGGGTCTACCATCATCCTGTGGGGAGCATGACTATGGTATTCCACTAATTCCAAGGAGTCAACTCCCCAATGTACGCCCTTATCAACACCTTTTTGCACAAAATAATGAAATAGAAAACATCATCCAAAAGTTGTTGGAGGTTGGCATCATTTGTCCCAATATAATCTCTTATTCCTCATTGGTGGTTATGATATTGAAAAAGGAAGGCACTTGGTGCATGTGTCCCGATTTTAGGGCTCTCAATAAGTTGACTATCAAGGATAAATTTCATATTATGGTCATTTATGATCTCTTGGATGAGCTTCATGTAGCCAAGTTCTTCACTAAATTGGACCTTAATTTAGGATACCACCAAATAAGGATGAAAGAAGCAGATATCCCTAAGATAGTTGTTGACACCCATGAGAGTCATGATAAATCTTTAAGTGATGCCTTTTTTACTTTTGCAATGCTCCATCCACCTTTTAGAGCCTCATGAACAAGATCTAACAACCTTTGATCCACAATTTTGTGTTGGTATTCTTTGATGATATCTTAATCTACAACACAACATGTGAATTCCACTTAGAGCATGTCAATCATGCCTTGCAAATTTTGAGGAACCACCCGTTATTTGTGAAGCATTCCAAATGTGCTTTTGGGATTTCCAAATTTGAATATTTGGGTCACATTGTCAGTTAAGACGAAGTACATGTGGACCCAAAGAAAGTGTCGGCTATGAAAGGATAGCCACAACTGAAGACCCTCAAGATATGCATGGGTTACTAGGACTTACAGGATACTACAGAAAGTTTGTGAAAACATTTGGCAAAATTGTGTCTCCTTTAACTTCCTTGCTAAAAAATAATGCCTTTTCCTAGAGGAAAGAAGCCAAGTATGCGTTCTTGGCCTTAAAGGATTCCATGAACACTACTCCAATATTAGTAATGCCATATTTCACTAAGACATTTGTCTTAGAATGTGATGCCTTCAGAGGAGGTCTTGGAGTAGTATAGATGAAAGAAGGACACCCTTTGGCTTTCACCAATAAGAAGTTATGTTATCAAAATTTAGGCAAATCTACATATGAAAAAGAGATGATGGGCATCCTTCATGCAATTGAGAAATGGTGCGGAAATCTAATAGGGAGGCATTCCTAAATCAAGATCAATCATCATAGTTTAAATAATTTCCTTGAACAAATATTGTTATCACCTGAACAGTATAAGTGGGTTACTAAGATGTTGGGGTATGATTATAAGATTAGATATAAGAAGGGTAGAGAAAATGTGGTGGTTGATGCATTGTCTAGGCAATTTGAGGAGGAAGGATCCCTATTTTGCAATATCCCCTACCATTTCTAGGTTGGTTCTAGACCACTTTCGATCAAGACACGTATATGGATTGATATCTCTATAAATTTTATAGTGAGGATCCTTAGATCTAGTAATAAATCAATCATCATGGTGGTCATCGATTGCCTTTCCAAATATGCTCACTTTTGTGCCTTGTCAAACCCTTTTAAACCATCAATAATTACCCAAGTCTTCATGGATCAAATTTTTAAATTACATGGCATGCCAACTTCTATTGTGTTAGATTGAGACCTTATATTCATAAGCAACTTTTGGTAGGAGATATGTAAACTTTAGGGTACCTAAAACTCACCATGTCATGTCACCCCAAATAAATGGTCAAATAGAAATAGTCAATAAGTACTTATAAACATATTTGAGATGCTTTACTTTGGGAAAGTCACACCAAATGACACAAAGGCTTCCTCTTGCAAAATGGTGGTATAACACTGCTTATCATGGAGCTAACAAAATGACCCAATATGAGGTCATATATGTCCAAAAGTTGTTGTATGTGACTTCCTATTTACCAGGCACTTCCAAGGTCCATGTAGTCGATAACACACTTTGCACCAGAGAAGTTATTCTCTGCACACTTAAGGACAATTTGGTTATGGCTCAAAATAAAATGAAACTACAGGCGAATCTTCATTGTTCAAAGTGTTCATTTGCAAAAGGGGATTAGGTGTTTCTTCGATTTCAATCTTATAAACAAACATCACTAAAAAAAAACCCTACTAAAAACTAGCATTGAGGTTCTATGGACCCTACAAGATCATAAAACACATTGGATAGGTGGCCTAGAAGTTAGCTCTACTAGATCACTCCAATATTTATTCGGTATTTCATGTGTCTTTCCTAAAAAAGGCGTGGGATCAAATTGTAAAGTGCAGACCATGTAACAAGAACTAGAAGCATAAGGCTCCATTTGGTTCCAGCTGGAAGCAGTATTGGATACTAGAGAGCATCAATCACATAGGCACATGGTCAAAGAAGTCTTGATCCGATGAAAGATATGCAACTAAAAGGTGCCTCATAGGAATCAACAATAATTCTACAACAATTCCTCGCCTTTAGCCTTAAGGACAATATTGCTCTTAAAGGGAGAGGTCAAGTTAGGTTCCTACCCTAATCTGTCTACTTTAGGTTACATAAAAGTTAGTCAAATAATGTTTGTGTCCATCTCCTTTGAATAAGGCCGAGTAGATAGTAGTGGATACTAGATAATTAATTAATGTAAAAAGGGTCTCTATGTTAATTAAGGCCCACTAGCTAGTCAGTACTCATTAATTATGGGGCCATTAATTAGAATTTTGGCTATTGGAGGCCTATTTAAAGAGCTATGAGGGTATAGTTTGTTTTGTCATCTATTGTTGTATTTGGATTTTGTCTCAAGTGAAGGGTTTCTCAACCTTAAGAGGTAAGTGAACATTGCTTTCTATAAAATTATCATAATAGAAGGGTTTATTCCGTAGCATTTCATTATAATTGTCTTTGTGTTTGGTTATTCTGCAATATAATTTTTGGTTCCTTGCATTATAAATATTTGTATATTTGGTTGTGTTATAAGTTTAAGGGTTAAAGAACACTACAATATTCAACTATATTGTTAGATGAGAACCATTAGTGGAATGATATGACATGGTTAGCAAAATCGTCTCCTTGCCTACCTTCGAATTTAGGGATGTCCAAGATGTTGCCAGCATGTTGGGCCAAGCATAAGATCACGGTGGACAGGATAATTGATGATTTTGGATAAATCTAAAAGATTTAAGCTATCCATGAATGAAAGGGTTTCTAGGGTAGCATTAACCTTGACCATGGTGAGTGACTGGGGAATGGGTCCACATAGAAGAGATGGGAGGAGACGTGTTAGGGGGTGGTCGAGCGAGGTGTGTCCCGAGCAATGTTCCATGGAGTTTTCGGGGCAGGGGAGCGTGGGAGAGGGGAAACGCACAAGGGGGACGTGTGGAAGCTACCCCAAATTTTAGAGAAATTTTGGGGAAACGGGGGGACGTCAGAGTCTTAAAAATTAATTTAAAATATAAAAAATGATAAATCCCAACAGTAACTATTACCATATAAAAAGTAAAACTAAAAACTAAATTCATCATTATGCGGTGTACATCTATTAGTTATTAGCATATCAAATTTCAAATTTGTAAATGATACTGAACTATGTTACTATACCCATGTAAAAACTAAAACCTAAATATCATAATTATCATTATGCAATGTATATCTAAATTCAAATTTCAAATTTGTAAAAGATAATGCAACAAATGCTGAAGTCTGAAATAGTCAAATAGATACTGAACAATGAACATAGAAGTTAGAAGTTAGAACAGTGACGACTGCTCCAAGTTTAGTTGCAATATGATTATGAAATGAAATCGTGAGAGGATAGCGTTTAGGAAGGTCTTAGACTCTTAGGTTAGTCTAGGATTTAATTTAATTTTTGCTTAATTATTTTTAATTTTTTAAACACTTTTTTAATATTTTAATTTGCATTTATTTTTATTGTGAAAGATGAAAATTTGGGGGGGACGGGGGGACGCCTAGAAGCCCCCCTAGGGGGAAACACGGTCTGCACCTGGGGAAACACGTTTCCCCGAGTTTCCTCCAAAAGGGGAACGTGGGGAAGTGTTTCCCCAGGAGTTTCCCCGCCCTAGAAGCGTGGGGGACCGAGGGGGCGCGTTCCCTGCCCTAGGGGACGCGTCCCTGTGGAACACTGGTCCCAAGTAGTCTATTCATAGATGCACATGTGTGGGTATTAAATGGTGGCCACCCTCATCTAGGATAAGGAGAAGATCTGAATGGAACTCCTCTTATGGGAGGGAGGCCTTGCAGTCTCTAGGAATGTCACGATGAAGGTGAGATCGCCATGATTCCAACCTTGAGGGACAAAGGCTTGATGAAGTATGCAACAAGAAATGATTGCAATAAACAAATGCAACTATAACGTGAAAAATAAAAATGCATGTGTAGTGAAAGTATGTGTCTTTTAAATTAGATTCATAGTTGTTTTTGGTAAGTAATCATAATTATTTATGGTTCATTGCGATTTAAGAACAAAAAGTGTCCTTATGGACTTAACGCCCTTCCACTCAATATGGTAACTTGCCTTCCAAAATCTCTCTTGTCAGATGGTTGTGAATCGACTGAAGATGGATAATTAAGGTGTGAAATAATTAGTTATGATGAGGGGTGTTGGGATTATGCTTGGAAAGAACCGGCAACAATTCTAGAGAACAACACAACCTAATTTAGGTGCAAATTCCACCTAGTGAAAATACTAGGTTTTGGCCCGTAAGATACTTGCCTCAAGCATGGATAAGTGATTCGGCCTTGAACGAATGAGGGTTGTCTCCACAAAGAGCTAGGTGGATCCATGTAGATAGCAAAAATGTCCTAACCTCAGCTTTAGCATCCTAGGGCACAATGCCTTCCTATACAGGTTTTGTCACACTTGGTATAGCAGGATTTTCAAGCACCATAAAAGACAACAACTATGTTTCATGTAAGAAAAGATTGATGAGCTGAGCATTATTTGGATGCCAATCCCAACAATCCTAACTTCGACTATAAATTTGTTTTGTGACCTCTTTACGGAAGAATTAAGTTGTTGATTGATGAAAACAAAATAATTTGAATTCAGGTGTGAAAAATGAGGTATTTCAGACCTCCCACTCTTTTTGGTTCATCAAGATCACTTTATGGATGCGGGAAGAAGACCATACTAAAATGAGAAGAAATTTTAGCTGCTTTTGTGTGCTTCAAGTGGTGAAACAATTTTTTGATTGTAATGATTTTAATGAATTTTCAAATACTTGGAAAAAATAAAGAAAATATATGTGAACTTGAATGGGTTCTTACTCCTCAATTAGATTTCCTAAGTGTGATTGGATTATTGCAAATGATTCAAAACAAGAAAAATTTCAAAGGGATGTACTTCACTCTCTTAGTCATTTTTTATTCACCAACATCACTTAATGGGTACAAGGTAAAGAGCATACCAGGATTTAAGAGAGTTTTTAGGTCCCTTGTTTGTCTATAGAGTGAACTAATATAGATCGCTTTGAAAAAAGAAGTGTCTCAAAAGCAAGTGGTTTAAACTAATCTAAGTTCATTCCATTTGCTTAACCTAATGATTTTTTTAACTTTGGAAGTAATGAAGAAAATTTATAATATACTCTAGTTTAGTCTAGGAGGTACTCGATAACTTCAAAGCCTGAAACCTAGAAAATAAATTTGCAATGTCTGATTTTCCTCCTACTTAAACCAGGAGTTCTAATTACTAACAAAGAAAAAACAAGTTGTTGATTGATTTGATAATTTTAGAAATTGTGGGCAATTATGTGAACTACATTTGTGAGAAAAATAAAGCTAAAAATAACTAAATTGAACTACACTCATGCGGGTCACAGAGCATACAATCGAGTGGCTATGCATTTTACATATTACAAATGTCACATAGGAATGTGGCGTGACAAAATAACTAAGAAAATTGAGTGATGGCATGGATTTCAAGTTTCAACTATTGTGTGGAAATGTGGCATGATAGAAACAAACAATCCTTTGAGCAATGACATGGTTGTCAAAGAAAAAACCACATGAAATGGCTTGTCACAAAGGTCAAGTACCGTGTGACCTAAAAAATTGATGGGTTATGACTTTTAGCCTATAAAACTCAATGGTTAAGGGTATGATAGGTAAGGTATTGGTCCTGCAACAATCCCCAAGTTAGAAGAAAGTAAATAAATAAAAGCATTAAAGTGGAGTCGCCAATTCTGTTATACAGAAATTGGCTCAATGGTGTGTAAATTTCTCTTTCCTTGTAGGTCACAAACACGACAATAGATCATGAGATGGTTAGTATGACAAATACTTGTGCGTGGAAGAAAATAAATAAAGAAAACAAAGCATAGGATCTCCTCATAACAAATCAAACTACTAAAATGATATTCAAACAAGCAAATAGAGGCAAGCTTCAACTTTATTGTAAATGCACAATGAAAATGCATGTATGCAATAGTATCACCTTGAGGAATGATGATAAAGGGTGGCAGCCAACACTCCCTTTTGGAAGGGTCCTTTAACCCTCTAAAATGATCTCAAACAAACTTGGGAATGATGAATAAAAATACTTCTTCTTAGGGGAAGAAGACAAGCAAACATGGAAGTCAATAGCTAGTATGAAAATATATGGAGAAGAGGTTTTCCAATTCAATTCCTATAGCATAACCTTGCACTATTTTTTCCTTAATAAATTCATGCCCATGGATTCCTTTTATAGTGAAAATGGAGGTCTTCAAAGAACTAATTCCAAATATGAAAGCTCCTCCCATGAAGTGATCTCCAAATATGGGAATGTGGCCCATTAAGGTCCAAGTACCTAGTAGGTGAATTTAAGTTGACCTCTTTCACACCCAAATGATGTTTCAAGTAATTAATGTGCCTCGGATTTTATGAGTTTGAGTTTTTGCACAATCACACAAGTATCAAGGGATATTCCACACCATTTTTCTCAAGTCCTAGTTTTGACAGTCATGTGAGCTAGGTAAAATTTAACTACACATTGGTTCCTCCATTCCACATCTTGATTACTAGTAAAAAGAAGCTTTATGAGATCCATAATGTATGATGATGATGTCTTTGAGTAATAGATGTGAAAATGTTGTAGATGTGCGAAATCTAGGCGACAACAATGATGATGAATTGAAATTGTTGACAAGGCATTCAGACTTCAACAATGATGTAGGTATCAAGATCGAGATGAGGATGTGATAATTAGGGACCAAGTTATGATGGAGTGGATGTAAAAGGTTCATGATCCAAGTATTATTGATGAACCATGAACACGAAAAGGTTTCCTAGAGAACCAACCAATACAATGGCTAGCAACCAATGTGTTCCAATGGATGGTGATTTTATTATATGGAAATAAAAAAAAATGATGTTTATAGTTTGCAAATACAAGATCCAATTAAATAAATCCCAAAAATGAACACAAAGATGAATATATCATATGAAGGTTGGATCAATTCAAAAGAACAAAAGAGGACTAGTTGAAGAAACAAAATATTATGATTGAATAATGAAATCCCAAATATTTGTTAAGGGGGAGAATGAAGAAATAAATCCTACTTGTGATATTTGATAAATACTTTGTTATATGTAAGGAAGTAGGACATGCATATATCTCTATTGAAACTAGTAATGAGGACAATTATACAAGTTATGGATGAGGATTTCAAGAAATTTGTAGATATATTTATGGATACTGTTAAAATAATAATATTTTAAATATGTCATATTATTATGGTCATCTAATGCTATATAAAGGGACCTATAGTACAGTTGAATGCACACATGGGTAATGAAAAAGGTTTAGGAAAAAGAGTCTTTGGAAATCTCCAATGGAGTCTTTGGCTTAGGAGGCCCTATTGTGGCCTATCACATAGTCTGTCATGAAATTACCAATCGTAAATACTTGTTTCGTGAGTCATTAAATCACCTATTTTGATGCTACCTCTTTTCTAAACCTGCTTAATGAAGGATAGAGGCATGTTGTGGTCATCTTCTCCCCAATCTTATTTCTTGGAAAGCTACCTTCTAGGAGATAAATTTCTTTCATCTATCGAATTTTAGTCATGAACACTTGTTAGAATATAAACATTGTTCTTGATCTAAAAAAGGAAAACAATATAATTTTAATGAAGATCTTGTAACTAAATCATATTCTTGGGTTGGTAGGGTGGTTTTGTGTGCAAAACTTTGCATATAACATTACATGTTTATAATATTGAGTATTATGTTTCCCACATTCAATAAATCCATGATACTTGGGACGGAACCCATTGCACCACGAGTGGAGAGACTCTTTCTACATATCTGACTCTATCACTCTATTCTCAACAATCACAGTGGAATGGTGGCTAGCATAGACATGAGGTTGGTTGTACAATTATGGACTGCAAAGAATTCCATCACAGATGATCTTGCAACCCCTAGAATTGATCGCATGCTGATAAATTCCCTAGACTATCTTTGGAAACTTCAAAAGCTAAGAAGTAGACACAACAGGTTAATGATGGGTGGGGGATGGAAATTCTAGAACCTAGGTCACAAATGGATGGTTGGTGTGCAACATGAAATGATGATGAAAATGATCCTCCAACAATCATCATGGTGTCTACAACAACATATTTTTTTGTCTTATGATCTCTACGCCTTATATTTTGGTATCTACATCAACCTTGGTGGTGTTTTAAATGTATGTACTCCTCAAGTTATTTGTTCATGACAATTGACACTTTGATAATAATAAAAAATTAGATATGGTAGCTTAAATGATTACACCATATATTTTGAAACATTTAAGGGCCTCAAAGCTAATTGATCTACCTATACAAGCCATTTTTTTGTTGAAAATGCGCTTGTACATATCTTGTTTCATTAATAGTTAAAGGAAACAATTAAAAAAGGGTTTTAGTTTAATATTTGTAATTGAAGTATGCAAAGTTTCTTGGAGCGAGAAGCATAATTTCTTGCTGCAAACTGCTCCCACATTGTTTTCTCTAAGTCTTATCATGGCGCCAGCAAGGGGGGGGCGCAAGCCCCTCCCATTCTCTCTCCAATAAACCAGGCTACGATCCGGTCGATGGATTTGAATCTGCGGAACCCATTACCATCCAAATCGGGAATGAAGAGGTTTTCATTTCTGAAGGAAAGAAGGGTCTGCCTGCACTGGAGAAAATACAACCAACTGTTTAGGAAACGGGGAAGCACAACACCCAAACTTGCATTTCCCGTACAAAGGATCGACCTTGCCTCAATCTCCTCGTGGAAAGGATCAACGCTCGAGCACAAAAGATGAAGGATCATACTCTCATATTATGGGATTCTGGCCAACTGAACAGGCCTTGCGTGGATGGATTGCTTCTAAATGGAAACTGAAGGCCCACTTTGATTTACAACTTGGATCGAAAAGATTCTTTACCATAATCTTTCACCATTTGGATGACAAATCCAAAGTAGAAGAAGGAGGCCCCTACTTCTTCAATGCGGCAGGTCTTTATCTCAGAAACTGGACAGAAAAATTCAGCCCGGAAAAAGAAGATTTCTCTTGGTTCCCTGTTTGGATCCAGATGTACTCCCTTCCGCAAGAATACTGGGATGAGAACACCCTTAAAGAAATTGGAAACACCTTGGGAACCTATGTTAGATCGGTTGATCAAAAAAAAATGAATAAATTCACTTCATATGCCAGGATCTGTGTGTATATGCATATTGCCAAAGCCCTTCCAGACGCAATCTGTCTATCTCATGAAGACTCAGACTAGCTCCAACTTCTTGACTATGAGCATGTTCTATTTCATTGCTGTAAATGCCATGAGCATGGACATCTCTTCAGAGATTGCCTGCTCAACAGAACCAGTCTGGAAAATTTGAAGAATGACAAACAGGACGCTGAAGGATTTATGAAAATGGGGAAAAAAAGCACCATCATCGAAAATCCGTGACGGAAAAATTCAAGAAAATATACCTACTACCAGCAACAGTTTTTTCGTTCTGGATAATCAATTAGAAACTCCCACTGAGGAGGTGCACATGAAAAATCCTGTTCGAAATTCCTTGATTCAAGATCCTACGCTCCAGCAGACATCTGAGCAGACCAAGACGGGATCAAAAAATCGTCCAATCAATTTGGATCCTCTGGACAATGAATTGAATCCACTGCATAGCCCTGCATTGGCTCCTTTGGAGTCGCCAACGGAGGTTTGACCACATGAATTTATGGATGAAGACTTAAGGGAACAAGATTTGGGAGAGCTAGATCTCAGAAGCACGGAGGATGCTTGCACTCGAAAAGCCTTCGTTTCCATTCTTGCTTGACAAATACAACTTCTCCAAGAAGCTCTTGTTAAAGCCAAAGCTCAGAATAAACTTGGTGTTTATCACCTGCCGCAAAAGGAAAAACAAAAAATTCCAAAGGACAATAGGAAGAGAGGACGTAAAATTGACCTACAAGTCCTTTCATCTCTTTTCACTAGAATATGAAAAGGAAGTCAGAGCATTTCCATTGATGCTAAAGGAGCCTCGGGTGGCATTTCCATCATTTGGAATCCTTTGCAAGTCTCTCTTAGTCACTTCGCCTCCACTGCCCATTCCTTATCCGCTATCTTTCACATTATTGGGACCACCAATAGAGGACATCTTATCAATGTTTATGGGCCTCAACCCCCCAGTATTAAGATCCATATCCTTCCATATCTTGACTGGTTTGTCCAGCATCATTTTGATTCCCCTATTCTTATTGGAGGCGACTTTAATACGATCCTTAATCTGGAGGAAAAGAAAGGAGGGCTGAGATCCCTCTCTACGGAAGATCAGGCCTTCAAAGATACCATTGCCAACAAAGCCCTTATTGACCTTCTCCCGTCCTCTAGCTTCTTTACCTAGAACAACAAAAGGGGAGGCGCACATCACATTGCAAAATGACTAGACTGCTTTCTTGTCACAAATAATATCCTTGCTTTCGGTGGGGTCTTGGAAGCTGCTGTTCTTCCTACTGCAGGCTCTGACCATTGGCCTATCTCCCTTTCCTGGCATAGTCTAGGTACAACCCTTTATCGTCCTTTTTGCTTTGAAAAGTTCTGGATAAACCATGCTTCTTTCAATAGTATTATGAAAGATTGGTGGACCACTATGCATGTCATAAGACGATCCAAAATGGCCATCATGCATCAGAAGCTTCGGATACTTCGGTCTAACCTTTGCAAGTGGAATCACTGCACTTTTGGCAACATTTTCAAGGGCAAAGAGGTCATACAGAATGAGCTGGAAACTATGCGGCACATCATCATGGACACGGGGGTACATTGCTGAAATCAAAATCAAAGAAAATTATCTCCTAGACTGTCTTAACCAACGCTGTGAACAGGAAGAAATTTTATGGAATCAAAAGTCTAGAGTTGACTGGCTTAAAGGGTGAAAGAAATACCACTTTCTTTCACAGATTCACTTTCCAGCACAAAATGAGCAACAGGATTATAAAGCTCAAAACTGAAGAAGGCATCATTTTGGAGGAGCACGGTGATTTGGAAAAAGAGATTTTGGGATTCTATAAAAATTTGCTCACTGAACTTACTGCTTCGAAAGACGAAGCCATAAATCAGGTCCTAACACATATCCCCTCCTTAATCACTGAGGAGCATAATGCTTCCCTTATGAAACCGATCTCCATGCGAGAAGTGGAAACAACAGTAAAACAAATGGCAGAAGGCAAAGCTCAGGGCCTTGATGGTTTTACCATCCATTTCTTCCACCACTGTTGGGATCTGCTAAAAACTGAAGTTTTGGATCTTGCAGAAGAATCGAGGAGGAAGCGGTGGGTCCTCCTTTCCCTCAATGCCACTCACCTCACTCTCATTCCTAAGGAATCCGGAGCAGATCATCCTGGTAAGTTCTGTCCCATCTCTCTTTGTAATGTCACTTATAAAATAATCTCCAAAGTTGTCGCTAATCGTTTGAAAACCGTTCTTCCCTTACTCATCTCACTTGAGCAATCTGGTTATGTGGAGGGTAGACAGATCCTGGATGGCATCATCCTAGCCCAAGAAATTACGCATTCCTTGAAACATTCTAAAACACCTAGCATGCTCCTCAAGCTAGACCTCTCCAAAGCTTTTGACAAAATGAGTGTAAAATTTCCTTTAATATTCAACTAGGACTAAACAGTGCATGCAAAATATCAATTGATAACCACACATGAATATCTTTTACAGTATGCAGCGGAATATAAAACTGAGAAATAAATCACATCACATCACGATATTGACACTATTATTTTGGGTATGGAAACCCCCGGAAAAACCCAAGATGGGAAAACCGGTGCAGCAGTCAGATATAGATTTTATTATGAGAAAATATGGAACTTTTACAATCACTGCAAATTCACCCAAACCTGGCGAATGCAGTACTCGACAGAATCACTGGGCAAATCCCAGCTAAACCTCAACACCCTCCTGTGTGAGTGTATGGCCCAACTGTACGAAGCTCGATGATCCTGCTGCTCGCTCCTCCGTCTTCTCGGCTAAATCCTCTGTCTGACTTTCTCTCCTTGTCTGTATCTTGTCTCTGTCGGAATACAAGTGTGTGTTCTCTCCACCAATTGATCTCTCTTTTATAACTTTTGGTAAAGCGAAAACCCTAATTTCACTTTCACTTTAACTAGTGGTAAAGCAAAAACCCTAATTTCACTTTCACTTTAACTAGTGGTAAAGCAAAAACCCTAATTTCACTTTCACTTTAACTAGTGGTTCACTAAAGTTAATTTAGATCACTTTAATTTATTTTCCAAAGTAAACATAGGAAAGGTAAATTAAATACAACTGGTTTCCTATTTTAAGTCTTCTGCATTTCTGCATGCAAGAACACATGCATGCAGGAAGACCTTCCTTGTTGCTACTAATTTAACAATGAGTTGGGAGTACATTGAGAAAACTCTCCTTGCCTTTGGCTTCTGTCGAACCTGGACCAATTGGATTATGGCTTTAATCTCCTCTTTTTTTTATTCCATTCTTGTCAGAACGCCCTCCTCCACTTTCTCCCCCTCCCGTGGGCTTAGACAAAGAGATCCGCTTTCCCCCTTCCTTTTCATTCTAATGTCTGAAGGATTAGGAAGAATGCTTAAAGCGGCCATCTCCTCCAACTCTTTAAGAGGTATTTCTATTCATGGAGCTCCCCCTAATGTCTATCAACAGTTTGTGGATGACAACCTTCTCTTTGGCCATTGCTCATTTCAGGAAGCACGCACTTTTAAATCCATCTTGGACACTTTTTCTAAAGCTTTTGGCACCTCCATTAATCTGGCTAAGTCGCAAATCTTCTTCTATAATACCAGCATCACCAGTCAACGCAATATTTCCAGAATTCTCAAGATTCTGTGGCAACTTTTTCCTCGAAGTATTTAGGTGCACCGCTCTTTGACTCGATGATCAAACATTCCTCATGGAAAGAACTTTTGGATAAACTAGAAACCTGCATTACCTCATGGACCTTTCGCTCTTAAAATCTTCCCAGCTGTCTAGTTCTTCTCAAATCTGTCTTGCAATCTATGCCTCTCTATCTTTTCTCTGTCCTCGCTGCTCCTAAATGGGTGCTCAGGCATATTAAAAACCTTCCAAAAAACTTTCTCTGGGGTTGTGACAAGAACAGGCAAAGATGGGCCCAGGTAAGCTGGAAACAAGTCTGCCTTCCGAAGCTTGAAGCGGGCCTCGAGATCAGAGATCCTGAAATCAATAATCAGGTTTTATCTGCCAAGCTTTGGTGGAAATGGATATCCCAAAATCATACCCCCTAGGCCCAACTTTGGAACTTGTTATTCCTCGCCCTGTAGTTGCCTATGTGCGGTGGATCCAGGATGGATGGTAGAGGGGCAAGCAACTAAGGGGTGGAACCACGACTGCCTAGACTCAAATGGATGGTTGTCACGCCAATCAAGGCAGCCTTCACTTTATGTTATCCTAGTCCAAGACAACAGCGAGGGAGACCCGGACCTGCTCCCGACAGGAGAGATCAGACCTAGACACCGGAACAAATCAAATGGGGCTTCAAGGTACGTAAGGTGCAAGGTGGATGGAAACCCTAGCTCTAGGTTTTAGGTACTAGCAACTGATGGGGATGACCACTGTCTTAGGAAACATAACTGTGACAGGGTGAGCAAAGACAGAGTTGGGACTATCTAGTACCAATGAAACAGACTCAGTGAAATATAGGTGACTTGAGTTATCGATAAATGTTGGCAAAAAGAATGGGGGTAAGCTCAAGTAAGGGCTAGCGCTAGAGATATAGATTAGTGCCTTCAATGCATTGGGCAATGGAGTCAGCATCAACACAACGTTTCAGTGAACCCACCTGGGATATATCCCGATCTATGGACCCAAAAAAGGATTTGGCCTGGAAGACTCCGGTTACAGGAGATCCAGCAAGAGGAGGGCTAGCGTTAGGGCTTGGAGAAGCAGATCTGTAGCCACCAAGAGACTATCAGCTCAGTGTTGGAGGAGAAATGAGATCAGGGTGGCCCGATCTACAAACCCAAATCAGAAAATTCCAAGAAAAATCAGATCTAGAAAAGTCAAAATCTGATGAGGGGCGCTAGGGGGCTGAAAACCATTTTTTTTAGATCTAAGGCAACCTGGAAGGAACTAGCTCAGCATTGGGGGTGTTCTGGAGAGATCAAGCCCTGATCTATCAGCCTAGCTTGTCAGATTTCAGAAAAAGTAACTTCCAAAAAAGTCCAATTTTCAGGGAGGGCGCTAGGGCTGTTTTAGTCAAAAACTCAGATCTAGGTCAAACTGCCATGAATCTGGATAGCGTTGAGGGTGATTTGGACTGTGTGGGACCCAATCTATCCGTCTGTGAAGTCAGAATTCAGAAAAAGTCAAAACCCTAGCAGGTCAAATTTTCAGTAGGGGGTTTATGCAGTTTTCAGACAAAAAACTAGATCTAGGTCAAACCAGCAGGAATTTGACCAGCGTTGCAGTGGATTTGGTGAAGGGGAGGCCCAATCTATGAAACCTAGAAATGGTTTGGCCAAAGATCGGACGATTCCCAAATTTAATGCTTTTTAGGGTTTTTAGTATTTTAGGAGTTTTCAGAAAAAATTGAAGTAAAGCAAGGTACAATGGAATAAGATCTGAAGAGAAGAGACTTACCTGTTAGATATTACCTAGAAATTCTTGTAGAAACCTTTAACAGTGATGATATTTTCTATCCCGATCAATTCTGGAAGATCCAAAGGATTTCTATGAAGGATGTAAACCACAAGCCACCAATGCGCCCCCTATCCTACATGAGCAAACGTCAACAACATCAGATTTGCCAATACAAGATAAAGAAACCAAATGCTACAAGAAAGTAAAACGAAGTAATCATAGATCACAATGAAACTAATGAAAACCCTTTGATCTAAGACGAAGAAAACAGAGCGAGTTGAGGTCCCCCTGCAAAAATGCTCCAGCCAAAATGCCATCTTGTAGGCACAACAATGATAGCAGAAAAATATAGATCTCACATGAATTTCCACAATGCCAGGAAGCAGAAGACTAGCCAATCACCATTCGAGAACATCAGATGCAAAGCAGATCCAGAAAATTTCCACAAAAAGTTTTTCTATTATTCAGATCCAAGAGCCAAAGACTCCTTACAAATGAGAAGCTCTCTCCTTCAAATAGAAATGAGAGAACCTCAATCATAACCGAATCCTAACCACTTTCAAAATGAGTGGCTAAGATTAAAAGATGAAATGTTCTAATCAATGGTTGAGATGAGCTCAACATACAACACATGGATCAATATAACCATAATTTCCCAAAGTGGACTAAACCACCCATAAAAAGGGTAATCCACTCAACAAGAAATAAATGAAGCACATGGTGGGTCCAAGGAGTGTTTGACTAACTCCCTCTGGGTGTCCCCATGGCGCAATAAAACAATATAATAATTTAATTATTTGACTTTGTGCCTCCTTGAGGAAATCGTGAGCCTCCCAAAAGCTCCAGAAAATAATATAAAAATGCCCAAAAATAGGTGTGGGCCCAATCAGGTGCTGCAATTGCTGGAGAAGGTGTGGAGGACATCACTCTCATCATTGTGACTCATCCCATGTCATTTCCTTGCCTCAATAGCTCAAATCGATTTCTTCAATAGCCAATTAATCATTTTTTAATCTGCCTCGGAAAACATGATCCTGCCAAAACAGCCTCCTAGGGTGCCTGCATTGTCAAACTGAGCCCACCAGGCTCTCTGGGATGGGGGTACTACGGTACAAACAAGTGGCTGCACCCCCTATGCCCATACAACGCCCTAGGAGATCCAACTAAAACATCTCCCTACTCAAACATATCAACCTGTGAAGAAAAACTGATTCAGAAAGGCAGAATGAGCCTGATCATATCTGCAAGTGCCCGGAACTAGAAATAAACTGTGTCATTAGACTCAGAGAGTCCAAATCCATCTAAGGTGCATACTCATACCCCTCATAGGTCTCTATCTGACCATCAATCATATCAAATAAACAATATAACCATCTGTAACTGATCAGACACCCATAATAATTCAGACTACATCCATCTGCTGCAAGTGTTAAAAGGCTAAGACATGCTCTATAACTCATTCAAGTAACAATCACAACAAGTAGCATTCATTTCACTGGCGGTACATCAACCAATACATATATAAGGCTTTATTTATTATTACTGAGACTTAGACTTTCAGGACTATACTCACTTCATAGCTGTAGTCATTTTGCTAGTGAAGGGTGAAGGATGAAATCGACAAGGCTTAAGGCAAAGGATGACTTCCTACTCAACATCATGACACTTTGGATATGGAAAGGGAAAACTCACTATAACCAATATCGAACAAACGACAACACAAGGAATGGCAATGCCTCACAAATGGGTGAGTGGTTTAGAGAGTGCTTATTCAACTTAGGCATCATGACTACATCAAGCTTGATCCAAGTTCACTAGGATCATCATTTTATTCCATGGCCTTTTTGGCCTATATGACCCTTTGGGACTTCACCAGTGCTTAAAAGCACAACTAATTGCAGCTTTCATCCAACACATTTATTTTTATAAGGTCAGCAATATTTGGATATAGCATATTTTTCACCATTGCTTTTTTGGACCTTTTCTTATACTCTTCAAGGAGTATTTTAGCATTTCATTTCTCTTGCCCTCTTTACATATGTTAAGAAACACAGTTTTATAATTTTCATTTTCCATGGGCGCATATTCAATACTTTCAATACAAGTAGTACATGAGCTTTCAGTTTTAGCCAACAACATCTCAAGTGACGAGGGGGAGTTCTGCACAATGCCAAACATCGGGACAACCGACCAAAATGATTTAGGCATACAATCCAACTTACCAAAGACAACTTTTGTCACAAACTTAGAGCCGAGACACAATATAAACAGGGAGGCTTGTCCAACAAAAGTTCTAGCAGGGAAAAATGTCCTCCATGCCATAAGTCAAGAAGTCAGTCAGGTTGAAAACTAAACTGGAAGGTAATGGATGGGTGGAGACAATGAATGATGGAGCCAACACTAGCAAGCCAAAACAATGGTGGGAATGACTACCTCTATTCTCTCTAAGGAGGGTAAAACCAATGAGTATAGATCAAGAACTTCCAAGTCTAAGTAAAGACATCAATACATAGTACAAGATACAACCAAGTCTATATAATTATGACCGCCAGATCATGATACCACAAGTTAATACATGTCACAAAAATCAGTATAAGAGCAATAATAACCATAAGACAATATAAAAAGCTGAGTCATAATCATGCAATATAATTCGTTTGAGACACCATCTGTCCAATGAGAAAGAATTGATATAAAACTGGGCATCAATGACTGCTATGTAATGACATAAATGGCTACATCGGTCCTCAAATCTGAGTGTCCTAAGACTCATTCCTGACATGGGAGAGTACAACAGTCCACTAATATAATAATGATCCATCAAAGCTGCTCATCTCAGCATCTCATATGTAAGAGATCTGGCTGAAAAATGCACCGTGTTTGAAAAATAGAATATGGTAGCCTAACTACTATATATGTGATAACATCTGGCTCTAGCTGGGACAAGTGCTCTGCTGAAAAGAGCGCTTGAGAACCTCAAAAATCTCTGGTCCTTGCACTCTGCTTCTCGCATCCTCGATGAATCCATCTAGCTCTGCAACCGCTACCAAGAATGTACCTGATTACCTGCAACATGTCCAGAGATATACCAAACTCACAGACCGGACGTCAGAACAATATGTGGATAATATATAAAATACTGAAAATAAAGATGCATGAAACTGAAAAGCAAAAAATAAATCTAATCTATAACCATAACTTTCAGTAAAAGTTTGATTTTTTATTTTGCAGGATAACAAAATTACACTAAGAGCTTCAAAGGTGAGCTTCAGACAACAAAGCAAGATTCTATACTACTGCCGGGAAAGGCTTATTTAATCTTACCTACCCTACTTTAACCAGTTTAGACAAGTGTTAGGTAAAATCATAAATCCAATGTAACCACTTGCTGAACGAATCTATTGAGCTTTCTTTACAGTTAATGATACAACAAATCAACGATGGCTTGTAAGTAATGTGAATGAAAGTTGAAGCCATTATAACTTGTTGTTTAAGGATCGAAGAAAGATATGGATAAAGAGAAAGGAAATCATGCCAGGGATGAGGTCGACTGTTGCAAACTTCTTCCACCCATAGATCGACAAGATCATGAAAGGTATGCAAGTTTGTTCTTGATGGAAGAAGACAATATGATTCATGACTCGGCCACTCCAAACAGTTCTTTGTTTTCTCCTCTACCCTACTAGGACTTCCAATTCTATTCACTCTAGAAGAAATGGGAGAATCAAATGGGGACAAGTTGTAATGTAATGAAACTGTGAATGAGATCAAGCCCAGTTGTTGTTTAAAAATGGAGAAAAGATGAAATTGATCTTTATACATCTTCTCCAGCCATCCATAATACATATTTACAAATTGAAAAAATTTATTGATTGCGGATGACTGAGAAGAGACATGAAGTGCATTTTGCCCACTTATGTGATAATGCTTAAACTCCTGATTCAAAATTTCGAAAGTAACAACTTGATTAAATGACAAACCCATACAAGAAGACTTGAAGAGTTGGGACGGGAGGGTGGATTGAAAATTTTCTCCTAGACTTGGAATAATTGATCTCAGAATTTGATGAGAGGAAAAAACATTCAAATTAATTCTAGGAGTGATTTCTAGATTCGAAACAAGGTCAGTATCCACACATTGAACCAACATATTTTGATTAAGGATTGGATGAAGAATTCTATCAGGACAAGGCTCCTCATTGCAATGTTCTTGATCAAGTTCACTTATAATCGTATCATCATGTGATTGTTTTTCTTTAAGCTCTAGATAAGAAAAAACATCAATAAGCTCAGTTTCAGTTTCCCTATCACTCTTACAGGCATGCTCTTCAATCACAGTATGACCACAAGAATGCTTTTCAACGGAGGTTTTATTAATTTCAACCTTTTCTTCTTCTGCAATGATATGATCAAGGTCTGACTCCAGATTTAGATAGGTTGGATACTGACTCAAATTATCATCAATTAGGCAATGACTATGGAGTTGCTCTTTTAAAGGCTCTTTAATGACCTCACCAATGGAAGGCTCAACTATAGATGTTTCTTGATGGTGCATGTTAGGTTCCCTTCCACGGATCAGATCCAGGATTTGCTCTGTGACTGCTTCAGGTAATAATAACAGAGTATCTCGTATGATTTGATTGATATCCCTCTTAGTTTCATCATGAGGTTTTGAAAAATTATTCTCGAAGTACTCTGTAACATTCTTATGGATTGTAGGCATGCTCATAATTTGGAACATATCAGGAGAGGAATGGTCCAATTGAGAAAGCACTTCGTCAATATATTGATTATCAACGGCATAATCATTGCTAAATGATCAAACCATAGTTGAACATCCCCTTGCAAGGATTCTCCTAAGGCTCGCATATCAACATCTTCATTGTCTGCACCTCTAGATTCCATGTAATCCCAGAGAATGTCCAAATGAATTTCAATAGATACATGATTATTTCCACTAAACTGGGGCAACCTCCTAGTGTAATTGTTTGGCATAGGATGAGGTGCTCCCGGTATTTCAGAAAAGTCAAAAGGAGACCGTTTGTCTTGTTTCTTCACAGCTCGGGTTACTTGGCTATAAGGATTTGACTGGGACTGACTTCTAGGTTCATATCGACTTACAGGTCCACTCAGGATGTTTGGGAAATCTTTGTTGCATGGGTGAGGAAGTTGGTGGGTATCATAAAGATTGTGATAACTAGATTCATACCCATAGTCATGCTCGAGATCATCCTCATACTCGTAGTCTGACCTCCATCTATCCCTTTCGTTTATTTGTCTTGTATTTTCAATCATGTTTTTGGTTACTTCCTTCATGTGCCTTAGAAATACATCTGAATTCATTATGATTTATGGTATGCTCTAAAAACTTAAGATTAATATGTTGGGTACGATCCTCAATGGAGTCGCGGGGTGGAGTCGCCAGGTGAACCACACAAGTAATTCACCAATAAAAGATATGTCGTAGGGAAAGGTGAGGTATGTTGAACCAAGGTAGGCCACTACCTCCTCGGCAACGGCGCCAAAATTGTTATCACCTGCCTTGTAGTTTCCTATGTGAGGTGGATCCAGGATGGATGGTAGAGGGGCAAGCAACTAAGGGGTGGAACCACGATTGCCTAGACTCCCAAATGGATGGTTGTCACGCCAATCAAGGCAGCCTTCACTTTATGTTATCCTAGTCCAAGACAACAACGGGGGAGACCCGAATCTGCTCCCGACAAGAGAGATCAGACCTAGACACCAGAACAGATCAAATGGGGCTTCAAGGTATGTAGGGTGCAAGGTGAATGGAAACCCTAGCTCTAGGGTTTAGGTACTAGAAACTGATGGAGATGACCACTGTCTTGGGAAACATAACTGTGACAGGGTGAGCAAAGATAGAGTTGGAACTGTCTAGTACCAATGAAACAGACTCAGTGAAAGATAGGTGACTTGAGTTATCAATAAATGTTGGCAAAAAGAATGGGAGTAAGCTCAAGTAAGGGCTAGCGCTAGAGATATAGATTAGTGCCTTTAATTCATTGGGCAATGGAGTCAGCATCAACACAACGTTTCAGTGAACCCACCTGGGATATACCCCGATCTATGGACCCAGAAAAGGATTTGGCCTGGAAGACTCAGGTTACAGGAGATCCAGCGGGAGGAGGGCTAGCGCCAGGGCTTGGAGAAGCAGATCTGTAGCCACCAAGAGACTATCAGCTCAGCGTTGGAGGGGAAATGAGATCAGGATGGCCCGATCTACAAACCCAAATCAGAAAATTCCAAGAAAAATCAGATCTAGAAAAGTCAAAATCTGATGAGGGGGGCTAAGGGGCTGAAAAACAATTTTTTCAGATCTAGGGAAACCTAGAAGGACTAGCTCAGTGTTGGGGGTGTTATGGAGAGCTCAAGCCCTGATCTATTAGCTTATCCTATCATATTTCAGAAAAAAAGTAACTTCCGAAAAAGTCCAGTTTTCAGTGAGGGCGCCAGGGCCGTTTCAGTCAAAAACTCAGATCCAGGTCAAACTGCCATGAATCTGGACAACGTTGAGGGTGATTTGGACTGTGTGGGACCCAATCTATCCATTTGTGAAGTCAGAATTCGGAAAAATCCAAAACCTTAGCAGGTCAAGTTTTCAGTGGGGGGTTTATGCAGTTTTCAGGAAAAAATCAGATATAGGTCAAACCAGCAGGAATTTGACCAGCGTTGCAGTGGATTTGGTGAAGGGGAGGCCCGATCTATGAAACCCAGAAATGGTTTGGCCAAAGATTGGACGATTCCCAAATTTAATGCTTTTTAGGGTTTTTAGTATTTTAGGAGTTTTCAGAAAAATTTGAAGTAAAGCAAAGTACAATGGAATAAGATCTGAAGAGAAGAGACTTACCTGTTAGATCTTACCTGGAAATGCTTGTAGAAGTCTTTAACACTGATGATCTTTGCTATTCCGATCAATTCTGGAAGATCCAAATGATTTCTATGAAGGATGTAAGCCACAAAGCCACCAATGCGCCCCCTATCCTGCATGAGCAAACGTTAACAATATCAGATTTGCCAATACAAGATAAAGAAACCAAATGCTGCAAGAAATTAAAACGAAGTAATCATAGATCACAATGAAACTAATGAAAACCCCTTGATCCAAGACGAAGAAAACCGAGCGAGTTGAGGTCCCCTTGCAAAAACGCTCTAGCCAAAACGCCCTCCCGTAGGAAAAACAATGATAGCAGAAAAATATAGATCTCACATGAATTTCCACAATGCTAGGAAGCAGAAGACTAGCCAATCACCATTTAAGAACATCAAATGCAAAGCAGATCCAAAAAATTTCCACAAAAAGTCTTTCTATTATTCAGATCCAAGAGCCAAAGACCCCTTACAAATGAGAAGCTCTCTCCTTTAAATAGAAATGAGAGAATCTCAATCATAACCAAATCCTAACCACTTTCAAAACGAGTGGTTAAGATTAAAAGATGAATTGTTCTAATCAATGGTTGAGATGAGCTCAACATACAACACATGGATCAATATAACCATAATTTACCAAAGTGGACTAAACCACCCAAAAAAAGGGTAACCCACTCAACAAGAAATAAATGAAGCACATGGTGGGTCCAAGGAGTGTTTGACTAACTCCCTCTGGGTGTCCCCATGGCACAATAAAACAATATAATAATTTAATTATTTGACTTTGTGCCTCCTTGAGGAAATCGTGAGCCTCCCAAAAGCTCCAGAAAATAATATAAAAATGCCCAAAAATAGGTGTGGGCCCAATCAGGTGTTGCAACTCTTGGAGAAGGTGTGGAGGACATCACTCTCATCATTGTGACTCATCCCATGTCATTTCCTTGCCTCAGTAGCCTAAATCGACTTCTTCAATAGCCATTTAATCATTTTTTAATCTGCCTCGAGAAACGTGATCCAGCCAAAACAACCTCCTAGGGTGCCTACGTTGTCAAACTGAGCCCACCAGGATCTCTAGGATGGGGATACTATGGTACAAACAAATGGCTGCACCCCCTATGCCCATACAACGCCCTAGGAGATCCAACTAAAACATCTCCCTGCTCAAACATATCAACCTGTGAAGAAAAACTGCATCAGAAAGGCAGAATGAGCCTGATCATATCTGCAAGTGCCCGGAACTAGAAATAAACCGTCTCATTAGACTCAGAGAGTCCAAATCCATCTAAGGTGCATACTCATACCCCTCATAGGTCTCTATCTGACCATCAATCATATCAAACAAACAATATAACCATCTATAACTGATCAGACACCCATAATAACTCAAACTACATCCATCTGCTGCAAGTGTTAAAAGGCTAAGACATGCTCTATGATTCATTCAGGTAACAATCACAACAAGCAGCATTCATTTCACTGGCGGTACATCAACCAATACATATATAAGGCTTTATTTATTATTACTCAGACTTAGACTTTCAGGACTATACTCACTTCATAGCTGTAGTCATTTTGCTAGTGAAGGGTGAAGGATGAAATTGACAAGGCTTAAGGCAAAGGATGACTTCCTACTCAACATCATGACACTTCGGATATGGAAAGGGAAAACTCACTATAACCAATATTGGACAAACAACACAAGGAATGGCAGTGCCTCACAAATGGGTGAGTTGTTTAGAGAGTGCTTATTCAACTTAGGCATCATGACTACATCAAGCTTGATCCAAGTTCACTAGGATCATCATTTTATTCCATGGCCTTTTTGGCCTATATGACCCTTTGGGACTTCACTTGTGCTTAAAAGCATAGCTAATTGCAGCTTTCATCCGTGACATATTTATTTTTATAAAGTCAGCAATATTTGGATATAGCATATTTTTAACCATTGTTTTTTTGAACCTTTTCTTATACTCTTCAAGGAGTATTTTAGCATTTCATTTCTCTTGCCCTCTTTACATATGTTAAGAAACACAGTTTTATAATTTTCATTTTCCATGGGCGCATATTCAATACTTTCAATACAAGTAGTACATGAGCTTTCAGTTTTAGCCAACAACATCTCAAGTGACGAGGGGGAGTTTTGCACAGTGCCAAACATCGGGACAACCGACCAAAATGATTTAGGCATAGAATCCAACTTACCAAAGGCAACTTTTGTTACCAACTCAGAGCCGAGACACAATATAAACAGGGAGGCTTGTCCAACAAACGTTCTAGCGGGGAAAAAGGTCCTCCATGCCATAAGTCAAGAAGTCAGTCGGGTTGAAAACTAAACTGGAAGGTAATGGATGGGTGGAGACAATGAATGATGGAGCCAACACTAGCAAGCCAAAACAATGGTGGGAATGACTACCTCTATTCTCTTTAAGGAGGGTAAAACCAATGAGTATAGATCAAGAACTTCCAAGTATAAGTAAGGACATCAATACATAGTACAAGATACAACCAAGTCCATATAATTATGACCGCCAGATCATGATACCACGAGTTAATACATGTCACAAAAATCAGTATAAGAGCAATAATAACCATAACACAATATAAAAAGCTAAGTCATAATCATCCAATATAATCCGTCTGAGACACCATCTGTCCAATGAGAAAGAACTGATATAAAACTGGGCATCAATGATTGCTCTGTAATGACATAAATGGCTACATCGGTCCTCAAATCTGAGTGTCCTGAGACTCAGTCCTGACATGGGAGAGTACAATAGTCCACTAATATAATAATGATCCATCAAAACTGCTCATCTCAACATCTAATATGTAAGAGATCTGGCTGAAAAATGTACTGTGTCTGAAAAATAGAATATGGTAGCCTGGCTACTATATATGTGATAACAAAACTATAAGTATTGTAGAGATTGTACCCTTTCCGATCTCATAAGATTTGATCAGGATCCTCCAAGCTCCTTGATTTGGAAAGAGGTCAACACCCAGAGAGCACTTATTCAACAACACAGCTTCTGGGAAATAAGGGACGGAACCAACACCCTCTTCTGGCATGACGCTTGGCAACAACTCCCTAGCTTCAACAACGCCTATACTTAGGAAGACATCGAAGCTTTTTTATTGATAAATCACAATACGCTTGTGAAAGATCTTTGGATTGATGACATCTCTTCTCCTTTTAGACAATGGAAAATTCCCAGTAGATGGAGACATCCCCTTGAGTCTGAACATTTGGAGTCTATTTGGAAGAACATTCAACAACGAAGGATTCGTATTAAGCATGGCCTTGACATCATCAGATGGGGTTATAACACCATTGGCACCTACATGGTCAAAGAGGTGTATTCTCTTTCCATTACTAATCAGAAGGAGCCTCCTCTCATCAATTGGAGGAAATCTGGAATCCAAATCTCTGGCCCAAGATCTCCACGTTTCTATGGTTGTTATTCCACAAGCGTATTCTTACCTGGATAATATTGTCTAACGTGGCTTCTATGGACCTTCATGTTGTGTTCTATGCAATATGCACTCTGATTCCATTGACCATCTTCTGGATTCATGCTCCTTTGCTAGTTTGTTATGGGACAAAGCCGCAGAAAATATACGACGTTCTAAGACAGTAAAGGGTATCATTACTGAGACTCTTCAACAATAGGATGCAAACCCCTTCCAAAGTTCAATTCTTAATCTTGTTTGGGAACTGATACCTGGATTCATCACTCGGAACATCTGGGAAGAAAGGAATCTACGTATTTTTGTGGGCAAGCAGAACACTCTGTTGTCCACCGATTGCACACCAGCAGCAGAAACTTTCCGAAAGCTGTCTCCTCACTTAGGAAAGTGGGAGAGGTGTGACCTTGGGGGCAAGCATAGAGCTAAGTACTGTCACCTACTCCTAGCTCCTTCGTTTAGGCTAACTCCTAACAAAGCCAAGGGGGGTAGTCCATAACAAAGAGTTTTCTATGGCTCAATGTGTTTAAAGTGTTTTTTAATTGGTTACGGATGCGGATGGGTGTTGTTTAGGAGTTATTGTGATTAAATGTGTTTGTTTATTTTGAATTCGACACATAAGACAAAGCAATCCACGTTGCTATCAAGAGAATTAAAAGATAAACAATGATTCAAGACTTTATAAAGATGCATTCACAGATATAATTTTAAATACACCAAAGACAAGTGATCCAGATATAACAATTATGTATAGATTAAAAGATCAGTGCCTTTATGGAGTCAACACTCTACAACGCCTTAAGAAATAAACAAGTCCTGAAATAAAGCTTGTGGATGTAACGTTGTGCAAGTGCTCTTGGTATATCTTAAGGATTTTAAGTGATCTTGCTTATGGTGTCAACGAAGGTTTTTTCAAGAGCCGAGAGAATGTTCCAAGTTTAATTTGTTGAAGACATGACGGCCCGCCTAGTATCCCATGCTGGTATTGCGAAGATTGACTAGCTCGCTGAGAAGCTTAGACAGCGGGGAGTTCCGGCATCTCTACTAAGAAGAATTTAGGAAATTCTCTACAACGCTGGTGCGTTGGTTTGGGGTTTAAATTTTATTATGTTTCTCTTGCGAGATTAAAAATCCAATGCCGTTCCTGGGTACTCTGATTTTGAAGTCGGTCAGAGCATACTCTGACAAGGAGACAACGAAGTTAATTAATTATGGGGGAATGAGTAGCAAATTTTATTAAGTCGATTAATTAAAACTCTCTCATAGAGAGCGCTCTTGACCTTGTCTTATGACAAAGGTTCAAGAGACTTAGCTAATCTAAATGCCTAATGCAAGGATATGCAAGTCTAATTATGCTCTCCGATAGAGAGTGCTCTTGACTTGGGTTATGACAAGTTCAAGAGACTTTATTAATTAATTGATTAAACTTAAAAGAAAAAGAAAGCTAAACTACCCAAGAGTCTCTTTCAGGCTTTTTAGGCCCTAATCGGGAAAGCAAGGGGGTAAGTAAAATTATATCAAAAAGTAAACAAACTTTGCATTAGGTAAGTAAATAAACAAAGAAACCTTTTTGTCTTTCATATTTTATGAATGATAAACTAATAAAAAATAAGCTATCTAACTTTAATGAAAAAACAAACTTCTAATAATTGAAACTATTCTATCTTACTTTTAACAAATTGTGAAACAAAGCATGAAAATGAGGAGACAATACAAGCTTCCCCCAAATGGGGGAAAAGGGGTGTGGGAGCCGTAATCCCACTTGCTCTTTATTAATTTGTTTACAATGTTTTCCTTTTGCTGCCCTTTTTCTCTTCTTTTCTTATTCCTAGAAGGCTTTTGGAGCAATCTGCAGAAGCAGAAAGAAGAAGAAGGAAATTATGGTTTTTTAGGGCTTGATTCTTCAGAATTTTGCCAGCATTTTCGCTGTACCTGTCACAGAAGTAAAAAATCAGCAAGCATATATTGTTAAAAGATGGTAGGAAAGATAATGCAAAAATAAAAATTTAAAAAAAAAATTAGTAAAATTTTTTATACTTAGAATTTTTTTTGAACATTCACATGCAAAGCATAAATTTTTTCCTAGATCTAATGAAGGAAACTAGATCTAGCTAAAGCCCTAAAAACATATCTGAGTAATGAATGTTGAAACTTGGATCTATTTCATGAGCAAATGTAAAAAATTTAAAGAACGGAAAGGTAGAGGTAGAAGTTTGAAGATGGAGCTTTGGAGCAAGATCTCCTTATGTTTTTTCCTCTTCGACAAAGCCCAACTTTGTAGATCCTGAAAGACAACAGTGTTAGAAAAGTTCTTATGATGATGGAGATGAGATTGATGCAATTGAGCTCGCACCCTTCTCCAAACGGCAAGATCTGCTAAGACAATCAAACTCGAAACCCGGTGAGATCAAACAAAATAACTAGTATGCTATGAATATTAAACCATGATCAATACTTCATATAACTGAATACTTGTACTCATCTAGGTTAAGATAAACTTGGCATAATAATCCAAATTGACAGCTGCAAATGGAAGATCTTATGTTCTAACAATAGACTTCTAAAGCTAGTTATTTGATTCACCATATGAGTAACAAATTTAAAACAAGGAAAGAAATCACCTCATAAGATAGACATCGACCAATGAAGAAACAATCCCATAGACCTCCAAAGTCGAAAAGCTTTATTCAAATAAATAATGATTAGAATTTTTGAAGAGTTTCTATGCACAAAATTCCATCCGAATAGAGCTAAAGGAGCCTCTATTTATACAATGAGAGAAGACCCAAAACCCTAAAACCAAAAACCCTGACCTAACCGGCTCGGCACATAACTGAGAGCCCGAACCTGAAGACGAAGAGTTAAGAGTGAGGGGAGGCCTCCACCTAGGCAAGGCGCCCCCACTCCAACCCTAAGCACTGAAAACAAGCCAATGAGGAAGCCACACGTGTGTAGACGCCCTCTTGAGGAGAGAGGGGCATGAGTTTTGATGATGAGGGAGTGAGCTTTGAAGAGGAACCACCTGCTAGGTATGGAGGAGCCACATGCTAGGTATTGGAGGAGCCACTACTTGGAGATCATCAATACAAGACCAAGTTCTACCTCGATCAAAACATCAAGCCAATGAGCAAGCTCCAACTCACCCAAGCATGGTCATCACTGAAGGAGGCGAATTGGCCAAGTGGCTGAGGACTTAATGCTCACTGAATGCTAACTGAAGCCGAGTTCTGTTAACTCCAATCATCATAAATGCTTGATGCCATGTCATTTTGCATTTCATTTCGCTGAATTCAGATTAATTTGGAGAGATTTGGATTTTCTCCAAAATAATCATTTTAATTAATTAATCAATATTTTCCCCAAAACTGACTTTTTTGAGAAAATATGAGTTATATGGCCGAATGATGATCTGAAACTTGGATCTGGCTGGCTGGCTGATCAAGAATGATTTTTGGCTTAAGGTTAGAGACTTCAATCACTGAATTCGGGTTCCGGATAACTAACTTATTACAAATTGAATTTTTCCATTTAAATTATGGAAAAATTTAATTAAAAACTTAGGGAAAATTAAAAAATAAAAAATTTGACACGTCCAGTAAATTTTTTTCTGAGGGTCTAGGTGACTTAGGACATGACCATAGTCTATTCTAACAATGTCTAGTAGGTTTATATATACTCAGTTGGGCTCTAATAACCCCCCAAGGCCCAAAATTCAAAATTGGGCATTCCAGCTTTGGAGGAAGCGGGAGAAAACCTCGTCACTTATACTCGGCTATAGGCAAAGCATAATTGTCAAGGGAAAAAAACTCCTTGGAATACCTTAGTTGAAATTCTACGTCTTAGGAGACCGAACCACTCAAAAACACCCTACTAGCACATTTTATTACAAAACCCGCGGGGTCATGGTCATAATTATTCAAACAAAAAATTGACTAGCCAAAACTGGCAAGACACAAAGGCAGATCATCTGATACACTGGAATCAAACATTGGTCATGTTTTTCAACTAGCGTCTCCTCAGGTAATCCAACTATGGTACAAAGAATTTGGCAACACACTTTGGGGGAAGTCTGAAGTATCATCAATAACAACCTTCAGGAATCTCTTTACTCCAGGCTTTGGAATCAAACCGACTTTTCAATCTCTCCCCTTAAGCAACGACTATTGGATAACTGGAATTTACATCTATTCCCCCCCCACCGGGATTTCCAGGTCACCAAGAGTCAACATTGCTAGTCCTACCCTTTGGACTCCCCCCACTAAGGGTGTCTATAAACTCAACTTCGATGGGGCATCCAAAGGTAATCCTGGCATTGCTGGGTTTGGGGGTGTCATCAGAAACCACAGAGGGGAGATGTTGCTGATATTAATATATCATGGCAATATAGGCCATAACAGTAATAATGCGGTATTGGAATCGCTGTTGAGAACAAATTTTTCCCCCTAATGGCTAAAGGGGACTCTCAGATCATACTCTCAACGACGTCTAAAATAATGCACGGGTCTCAGACTTGTAAGTTCACTCCTAGTTGGCAATTGGAGCATAGTCTATCCCGTCTTGGCTCCCTTCTCTCGCACAATCGGGCCATCTCCTTGTACCATGTGAAACGCTTTGCCAACTCTCTGAAGGACTATTTAGCTAATGAAGGATTTCTTCACCACTCTTCTATGACGAAGGGAGGGCTCAGTAGCTCCAATAACCCTAGTCTAGTCCACAAATGTCAAATTTTGGCATCAAAGGACTTCTCCACCTCGGATGCGGGTGCCATGTGTCCCATAATTGGCGATCACGGCCTCGGGCAAGGGATGACACGGTGGCGAGGACGTCACCTTGCATTAAAGGCCCCCATCACCCACCAAGGCGACACTTAAGGCGCACCGATGACGAGGTCGAGGAGTTTTGTGCTGGCGACGATGGAGGTCATGAGAATTTACATGCTGCATCCGGAGATGGCCCTGCGGTCACATCGAGGGCTGGCAGACCTGGGTTTATGTCGCGTAGGGTCCTGGAAGAGGCATCGTCAACTTAACTCACCATTAATGGCTTCTCGACGCTATTTTGTTATCCTCTGGGTTATGGGTTTAGTGAAATTAGTCTTGCGGCCTCATTTGTTGGTAATGTGTTTGGCTCTGGCTCTCATCCTATCCTCTTGGTTCGACTCTGATACACCTAGTAGGTCTTTCCCATAGTATTGCTCCCATCCTTGGCCTGCAACTCAGCAATACTGCTACGTCTCTGGTCCATCCGAGCGAGTTGTCTTGCATACTAGTGTTTGTATGGCCCATTCGTTGATACAAACGTTGCGAAAATATCTTGGCCCTGTGGTCAAGTTTCACTATTGTTTAAACATGTCTCGTCAACGTGGCACACCCTGTCGGGTTAGCAGTGGTAGAGGACGCGCTCAACGGGATTCGTATCTGATGCAGGAAGATGGTTACGCCAGTGGGGTTTCCATGCCAGTGTACAATTTGATTAACAAATGGGAAGCCAGGTTGATCAATGAAAATTTGGCCAGAGGAATTGGAGAGGGACGCTCAATCATTGCTGGATTGTCAAGAACATAATGGGATCCCTCATGGAAGAGATGGTTGGCACTTGGAACTACACTAGAAGCTCTGTTTTACGGGCAAAAACCAAGCTTATTGAACTCGACACTCAGCTCAACAGGTGGGACACGACTGTAGCATGGAAGCGACTAGCTCTGGGTATTTGTACGCCGGGAGAAGGGGGCAGCAGCAGCGTCTCGACGACACCCACGGTTCTAGTGGATAAGGGCTCGGTACTGGCTACACCTCACTCATCGTCTGTTTCGTTTTCGACGCCTTCCACAATCACTTAGCTGCATCACAAATGTGTTCGTGACATTGAGGTACCGATTCTCAAAACCTCTCCACTTCCTGTTAAGCAGTTTGAACCTTCGACTGATGAAGATTTCTATGGGGGTTGTCCGATCATTGAGGAGAACCAAGAGAACCCGGATCCTTAAGCTTGGTGCTAATGAAGATCTGGAGCCTGTTAGGCTTACCTCAATTTTACTTGCTTGTTCTGATATTTTCGTTTTCTTTTAGTATATATCCATGTTATTGTTTATATGTCTATATCTATGAAACTCATCTGTACTGTAAAGTTTTGTAGTCGGCCCCCATCATCTGAATGGGTTATTGTGCCTTATTTTGCTAAGAATTGATTCGCTTACTGTTTTTGACGAGCCGGGGTGGTAAGTTTAGACCACCCCAACCATATGTCCAGGATGCTTTTCTTCTATAACTTTTTTGTTTCGACTGGTTAATATGTAATGTCCTCTTCTGCTTAGGCATTGAGGACCAACCCGCTAACCTATGTGAATCCTATAGGTTCGAGTGGGTACTGATAGTCAAAGAATCAGTCGAAGACTGATGCCATATATAGAAGATCTAGAGCATCAATATTATATCACCATTGAGTCGAAGAGGGCCACTAGAGCCAAAGGCCACCTGCATGCATGACATCCGAGCATTATTTAATGATGCATGCACCCGATTAAGTCTCCATGTGCATGCATGCAAGTCAACTGCAAATTAGAAGATAAAGTGACCTAATTAGGTCAAAAGTTAGGGTTTTCGCAGTTGAGAGTTATAAAAGAAAGATAAAGTGAATGGAGAAGGGACTTATGTGATAATTGATTTGTGGAGTCGAATTGGAGAGCTCGGCGAGCTAAGTTGGGGTTGAGCGCATGCTCAACTAACTGGTGTATTTCGGCAGCGAAATCTATCTACCCTAGTTCATCATCAGGTTGGATCATCCAGGTTCAGCACTAGTTCATCATCAGGTTACATTCAGCAGTTATTCCAGGAGGTTGATTATTCATCCAGCCAGAGGGTTTCACGGTCACACTGTGTCACCGTGATTAGAGACAAAGCAATTTGTTTTCCTACCTACAGGGTTCAGAACTTCCGCATGCTACTTCCATCATCATCAGAGGGGTATTATAACCCTAGTGCACATCATCCGGGCTTCCAACAGCAGCTTATTTATTATTCTAGAGCTTATATAGTTTGAGAGGAGGGCGCATTCACCCGTGGAGGACGATTTGGTGTATCTCCTTATTCCTCCGGCAGAATCCTTGCATGCTGGGACTAGTCTCTTCACCATCAGCTGATCTATATACTGGTATGTACATGCATTGATTTCTCCTATTTTATAGCATCTTAGTATTTTTCTAGGGCACATATTTGCATGCAACTGCATGCATGCAAAGTTCGGGGTTTGCTTTCCTATTTGATTAAGGAGTAAGTCTATTAGTCATCTACAGTATACACATAAACAGGAAAATATCAGTTTGGGATATTATAGTGGTATCAAAGCTATTTTCCTTGCCAGTTGTGGGCATGCAAAAATTATAAATGAATCTAGGAAACCCATACAACATTACTCACAGGAGACAGAGGTATAGAGACAAAGAAGAAGAGTTAGAGGACATAGATTTGGGGAACAGAGAGTATCAATTTGAAAAAGGCAAAGAAACAATGGCCGATGATGATAAAATAGCTTTCAATAGTCTCATATCAGCCATAAAATAACTCACCACTTGGAAAAAAGAAATGATGAACACCTTCAGGCAAATGACTGAGAAGAATGGGCCCACCCCACACAGTCCCTTATTTCCCAATAGTGATAGGGTATCCACCAACAGTAGTAGGGAGCACTTACATACCAACATGCAGAGCCATCCCCATATATACAAGCCTTTCCGACCTACCATGCCTTAATTCTTAGATAGTCTAGCTGCAGTGCCTCTAGCATAAGAAGAACCAGAAGAACCCATGAGTGCCTATCTGAGAGAATATAGGGCTTTGGGAGAGGACTTCCATTCAGCCATGACCCTCACTGACTTCTGCCACTTTAAAAGTAAGAACAAACCCAAAGCTTACAATAGGCCATTCACCCAGAACTATGAGTTACAGCGCACCGTAGGGAAACTGACTATCCCTACCTTTGAGGGCACCCGAGGTGGCCCAGCTAGGAATTGGGTGTAGAAGTTGGATAAATACTTCCAGCTCAACCCCATGATTGAGACAGATGTCATTAAATTGGCTACTTTGCATTTTGGTGGAGCAACACATGAGTGGTGGTACCACGGGTTAGTGACACTGGGTCACAACACCATCACCTCATACACAGATTTTACATAGAGGCTCATTGAGCGGTTTGATCGGAAGGATACAGAGGTACACTTTAGGGAGTTGGCACAACTCAAGCAGACAGGGAGTGCAGATGCTTTTATTTCTGAGTTTCAGAGGATAGTAGTCATGGTCACAAATATATCAGAGAGCAGGTTGATTATGTTGTTCACTGAGGCTCTCACTGAACCCTTACGGGGATGGGTCAAGTCTTATAGGCCCACCACCCTAGCAGATGCCATCAGACGGACTAGAGACTTGCAGGATGCAGTGCCCAAAAATAGGTTTCCTCCCAGGACCAATGTTCCTATTAAAGATAAAGAAAGGAAACCATGGCCGAAGAAAGAATGGATGGACAATGATACTTGACAGGACCTTAGAAGAAAAAAAGTTATGTTTCACTTTCCAGGAACCATGGATACCAGGTCACAGATGTTCAGGAAAAGGAAAGGCCTACTACATAGAGGCTTATTCCGACAGTGAGGAGGATGAGGATTACCAGGATCAGGAGCAGGGAGAGACAACAAAGATAGTTGCTGAGGGACAGGCCTCAGGAGGTACCATTTCTACCATGACAGGGGTTCCTAGATTCCACACTCTTCGGATCAGAGGTACCGTACAGGGCCACAGAGTGGGAGTATTGATAGATGGTGGGGCATCCCACAACTTCATTGATGTTGCATGGGTTAAAAAGAGAGACATTCAGACTGAGAGCTTTGATGGGTTTTCGGTAGCAGCAGCAGGTCACACCATGGAGTGTAGTCAGAGGATTCCTAAATTAAAGGTAACGCTTGGGAATTATACAGTGATAGAGACATTCTAAGTGGTAGATGTACCTGACATGAATGTGGTACTAGGAGTTTAGTGGTTGTATTCCATAGGGAAGTATTCCACAAATTACTAGACCATGGAGATGGAGTTTACAGGAGCAAAAGGACAAAAGGTGGTATTGAGAGGGATGAATACCTATCCTCCCACAGCAGTGACATCACACAGGATGGAGGTAGCACTCCAGTAGGGAGATATTGAGTGGGTTGCAGAGTGTATAGTTACCTTCAGG